>VZQC01005031.1:1652942-1867752 GCA_009823505.1 Rhizomys pruinosus
ATATCTATCTCAGTTTTTTTTTTCCCATTTTTTTGTTTACTATAAGTGATAGTCCATGAGTAAAGCAATCCTTCATGAAAAACCTATTTGCAGGCCTGTTGTGCCAAACACCACAGCCCCGACCTTCCCAGCGAGGGAGCTGAGGGGGTTTGATGTTCAACTCAGGTTGATCAAATGAGGGTCAGACTAATACGCTTATTTTTCACCCTTCATCCAAATCGCAGCCCTTAATTCTATTCTATCTAAAAATATTTAACTAGCTACCATGCCCCTCTTCCTGGCAGGCCCTGTTCTGACCATGCCCCTCTTCTTGCTTCTGAGATTATATTCCGCCCTGGCTTGTTAGAAAAGGGGCACAGGTGGAATAAAGCAGAACAGGTCCTCCGTCTCCTCCATCTCCTCCTGGAGCTGTTTCCTTGGATTCCTGGTCAATTCTATCCTGGCTGTTTCCTTTCATGGGCTGAACAGATCTGTCAAGAATAACCTTTCACGGTCCTACTAATGAAAGCACAAGCAATTAGAAATATAGGTACTTAAACAGCATTAATAGTTATGGTAGGTTAATTTGTTATAGACACATATGTTTAGATGAAATGTTGATCCAAACCCACGAACTACATTTGTTTTTTTTGTCCTGTGTAAATATGAACGGGGGGGCTTACTGTGGAGTTAAGATATCTCACTAACCTGTAGAGGATGTAAGCGTGTTGCATCAGCCGTTGGTTAATTCTCCAAGGGGAGAGCCAAATAGCCAATTAGATTTGGGATATACATGCAATGGCTGCCTCTGCATTCTGCGGCAACATTATTTCCGTTTTCCCAGGCAGGTGAGGTGTAGCTAGCTGGTGCTGACGGAGGAGTCCTTGCTTGACTCAAGGAGGAAACCCGTATATTTTGCTAGATATTTAATTGGTTTAGTGGCCTTTGGTAACCACTCTCTGGTATTCCAGAGGCCATCTGTACACGTGCATGTGTGTCCGCAATTGCATCTTTCTTTCCATGTAACAAGTCAATGGGAATCTTCAGCACAGACCTTATCCGCCTCTCCCTTTTCTTGCAGTATCCCGAGTTTAAGAGGCAGTAGGCCTTACCTTTTGTGGGGCTTAAATCCCCTGGCCAACTCTCCCCTGGTGGAATAATCCATTACGGATGTCAGAGCTCCTGTATTTTGTTTAAGTGCATAGTTTAAGGACTTAAGCACATAGTTTAAGTAGTGTAAGGACTTTATGTTTAATAATTTGGTTCTGAACAGAGAGTTATCCTTTTCACAGTTCTATGTCTATGAGTCAATTAAAAGAAGGCAGGTTAACCAGTTTTATAAGAGATTACCTCTATAAAGTTGTCTCCAAATTTACAGTTGGAGAGCGACATCATCATCGTCATATTTCCTTTCGCCTTCTTTTTCTGGGGGGGAGGCAAGAAAGTCTCTCATATCAAACACTTTGTGGCACCTAGAAGGTAAGTTTTCAATTAGGACTCATTATAAATAGTTGTTACATGTAGGGGCCACAGAGGGGTCCGATGTGTTTATGGCAAGCTGAGGCTTTTTCTCTTCCTTTCGATGTTCAAACGGGTCAACCTTTCAGTTGGCACTTTCTGGTACACCATATTCAATGACAAAGCTGTAATCTTTTCTTCTTCTCAGCATTAACGTGTGACATTTTGTCCGGTTGGAACACACAAATCTTTCCCCCATAGTTAAAGATTAAATATTGAATTGCAAGGGTTTGACGAGAAGGTTTCATGTCTATCTGTACCCCCCACCCTTTTTTTTTTTTTTTAACACCTGAGTCCGCCAGAAGAGAAGATTGTATTATACATAACTATAGAGTGGAATCTAGGCTCAGATTTAATCAAATTTACCTTATTGTTTTTGGGTGACTATTATAGGTTAACTTGTGGGGCACAAGGCTTAATTTTTTATTTAAAATAAATCCTCTTAAAGAAGAGAATGCTACAAGGTGATACTGTACAAACAGAGACAAACTATAGAGAACATTTGTAGGTGCAAATCCCAGAGTTGTTGCTCTACAAATTTTATGCAAAACAAATGTGGAAAACAGTGATTTATATCTCCAATTAACTAAGACGCATTACCATTTTTATCAGAGTCGGTAAACCAATGTTGTTCAATATAGCAGCAGATTTACTTTTACTAAGTCCAAAAAAACACCATGTAATCCTGTAGACAGAGTGTCTAGGCAAAACGGGGCACTTGTTGAACTCACGACAATTAAAATTGCATTAGCGAATATAGCAATACAAACAAAACAAAACAAAAAAACAAACAATACACCCCGTGTCCATCCCACCTCTCCCCCTGTCCCAATTCACCATTTCGGGCCATTTTCTGATGCAGTCTTTCTGTTGTTGTTCTTTTACTATGGCTCCCTCTCCAGAGAATATTTATAGCTAATCTGAAGATCTGGGTTATTGGTAATAAGCATCCACATATGAGGGACAAAAACCATTTTGTGATTTGTTTTTTTTGTTTTTCTTGGGACGGGTTTACTTCACTTAACAAATGTCTCAAGCGCCATCATCTCATTGTACCTGCAAACTTCAATGATGTGGTCCTGTTGTCCCCCTTTACCGCTGCATAGAACTACGCCAATTGTATACATGTAGCACATTTTCCTCTGTCTCTCCACGTCATCGTTGAGGGCGCCTGGGTTGGTTTCAGATTTTTGCTATTGTGAAACAGAGCTGCAATTAAACATAGCTGTGCATGTATCTTTGTCATAGGATGTGTCCCTTGTTGGTATATACCCCGAAGTGGTATGACTGGGTCAATGGAAGGCTCATTTTGAGGTTTTTAAGAACTAGGTTCTCCACACGGATTTCCATAGTGGGCAGTGGCCTGTACCCAGTTTTAAAAATGTGTTAAAACATTCCACCAGCAATGGATGAGTGGTCCCCATGTTCCTCCACAACACTCTCAAGCACTTGGTTATCATTTGTGGTTCTTGATCCTAGCCGTCTCATTGGAGTAAGGGTGATCAGTCTCAAAGTGGTTTTATTTGCATTGTCCGTAATTATCGAGAGATGCTGAACACTTCTTAAGAGTTCTTGAGCCATCGTCTATTCTTCCGCGATCTGATTTCCTCCGGTTGAAAGTCTCTATTCGATGATCTTGCTTCTCCATCCATTTTTTTGAGTGATTCATTGTTTCTTTTTTTCCTTCTTTTTGTTTTTTGAGTAGCTGTAAAATCTGGAGATTAAATGCTGTTGTCCAGTATGTGTCCTGCAGACAAGTGAAGGTTTCCTCCTCCACCCTTTGGGTTTCTTCTCTTCACCTTCCATTTATTGGTTTCTTTTTTCTTGATGTACAAAAGCTTTTGAGTTTATGAGGTCCCATTTGTCAATTGTCGATCTTATTTCTTGTGCAGGCTGCTGTCTGATTTCAGGAAGTCCTTTCTAAAAATTCCTAGCACCATAGTCTTGTAGTCTGCTTCCAAGTTTCTCTCTACCTACCGCTCCTTCAAAATCCCCACACTCCAGAGTTTCTGGGGTGTTCACATTGAGGTCTTGGTCCATCTGGAGTTGACGTTTGGTAAAGGTGAGAGTAGGGGGTTGTTTAATTTACATTTTCTCATTACTAATTTTAACAAGTGGTGATCCAATTTTCCCGCACCACTTTGCTAAAGAATGCCTTTCCTCCACTGAGTATAGAGTCTTTCTTCTTCTTGGCCCTCCTTTGTCAAATATTGCGGTGGCTGAAATTGTATGGGCAGAGTTTGGATCTTCATAAAAAAAATTCCATTGGTCCACTGGTGTTTTTTTGTGCCAGTACACCAGCTGTTTTATGACTATAGCCCTGTAGTATAGTTTGATGCTCAGTATAGAGATCCCCCCCTGTATTTTGCTCTTTTCGCTCAGGGTTGCTTTGGCTATTCGAGGTCTTTTTGTTTTTCCAAATAAATTGAGGATTTTTTTCAAGCCTGTGAAGAATCTTGGGGATTTTGATTGGTGTGCATACTAAATCTGTACACTAGTTGGTGACTAGTTTGGGTAGGTGAGTTTTTACTATATTTTTTCCCAATCCATGAGCATGGAGGTTTGTCTATCTTCTTGCTGATGTTTTCTGGTCCCTTCCCTCAAATTTTCCCTTTTTCATATGCCCGTCGGGTTCACGAAAATTTTTGTTGAGTGATCCTTGGTGACCTATGGTTAGTTTGTTGCTACGGTATTTTATTGTTTCTTGATGCTTTGTTCGGCGTGGGGAGGGGCCGGTCCTTTAGTCCTTCTTCGTTAGCTTGTTGTTGGTGTACAGAAGGCTACTGACTTTTTCTTTTCACGATTCTTTTATTTGTCATCCTGCCCCTAATCACCAAAGCCTTAATCGTTTCTTCGGAGTTTTCCTTTGGGGGAGAGAGGAGTTTCTTAGCTTCCCTTAGGTAGACAAATCAATATCTCAGCAACACGGATAAGCTTGACTTTACTCTTCCTTTTTCCAATTAGAACTTCTTTAATTTCCTTTTCTTGCTTATTGTCTTCCTGTCAAGGGTTCCAACACACTACACTCATATAAATAGGAGTGGTGACAGAAGGGAGGCAAAGAAAGCCTTGCATGATTCCTACCTTTAAGGGAAATTGCTTCTGTCATTTCCCCCATTAGGATGATTATAGGACTGTGGGTTTCCTGTATAATGGCTTTGATTACTTTTTTTTTTTTTCTCCCCTTTCCTCCTCCTTGTTTATGGAGTATTGACTTGTCTAGTTTTCAATTTTGTAAACCACTCTTCTCTTCTTGCTCTGAAGGTTCTCCAAGAAAAGGTCCACTTGGATTCTCACCAATCTCGGGGGGGGGGAATGCCTGACCTAGCCCGCACCCCGGCAGCCCACACTCAGGTGCAGACCACTAGCCCTGGCCCGTCTGGCTCCGGCGCGAAAGAGACATAGGACGGTCCCGCCTACGGCCCCCTACCTGCGGCAGAGGCAGCAGATGCCTGCCCAGGTAACTACCCTGCTGCCCGCACCCAGGTGCAGACCACTAGCCCCAGCCCCTCTGGTCCCGGCACGAAAGAGAGGTAGGATGGTCCCACCCACGGCCCCCAACCTGCGGCAGAGGCGGCAGATGCCTGCCCAGGTAACTACCCCGCCACCCGCACCCAGGTGCAGACCACTAGCCCCGGCCCCTCTGGTCCCGGCGTGAAAGAGACGTAGGACGGTCCCGCCCACGGCCCCCTACCTGCGGCAGAGGCGGCAGATGCCTGCCCAGGTAACTACCCTGCCGCCCGCACAAGGTGCAGACCACTAGCCCCGGCCCCTCTGGTCCCGGCGCGAAAGAGAGTAGGACGGTCCTGCCCACGGCCCCCTACCTGCAGCAGAGGCGGCAGATGCCTGCCCAGGTAACTACCCCGCTGCCCGCACCAAGGTGCAGACCACCAGCCCCGGCCCCTCTGGTCCCGGCGTGAAAGAGACCAGTTGAAAGTTTTGTATTATTGTTTCAATTTCCTTATATGGGTGTGTTTAGGCTATTGATCTCTTCTTGGTTAAGCTTTGGTGAGTCCAATGATTTCAGATATTTATCCATTCTTTTAAGTTTTCAAATTTATATAGGGTTTGGTTTATAAAGTAGTCATGTATAATGTTCTGGTTCTTTTTGTTGTCTGATGTGATGTTTCCCCTTTTATTGCACTTTGGTCTGCTAGAATGCATATAATTATTTCAATTTTCTTTGTATTAGTTGAAGTTTGTTTTGTGGTCCAGTATGTGGTTAATTTTGAAAAAGTTCTACGGAGAGCTGAATAGAAAATATATTCTTTAGTTCTTGGGTGGAATATTTGGTCTGTGAGGTCCATTTGATGTAGTCAGATGTCTCTCTGTTTATACTTTATCCAGTGGGTCTGTCTAATGGAGACAGTGAGGTACTGAATTCCCCTACTAAAAGTGTGTTGGGATTAATCAGTGTCTTAAAGTCCTGTAGTATCGTGTTTATGGAGTTGGGTGCACCAGGTTTTGGGGCATCTATGTTCATGGTTATAAAATCTTCTTCGTTAATTGTTCCTTTGATAAGAATGAAGTGAGTCTCTTTATCTCTTCTGATTAGTTTTACTTTGAAGTCTATTTTGTCTGATAATAGAATTTCAATTCCTGTTTGCTTCTTAGTGTCATTTGCTTAGAATATTTTTTCCTCCCTTTAACCTTAAGATAGTGCCTATCCTTGAAGGTGAGATTGGTCTTTTGCAGACAACAAAAAGATGGATTTTGTTTCTTAATCTATTCCACTAGCCTGTGTCTCTTGATTGGGGAGTTCAGTGGAGTGATATTTAAAGTTATTATTGAGAAATGTGTATCGCTTCCCATCATACTAATTTCTGTTTGCATTCTTAGTCTAACTTAGTATTTCCACATTTATCCTTCATTTCACTTCTTTTTGTTGCCTCTTGGGTATAATCTTTCCTTTCTTCTGCTCTTTGTATTGCTTAAAGTATTCTGTGAATGGCTGATTTTCTGGACATGAATTTTTTCAGCCTATTCATGTCATGGAAGGTTTTTTTTTTCTCCTTCAACTACAACAGATATTTTTGCTGGGTAAAATATTCTGGTTTGGCATCTATTGTCATTTAGAACTGTGAATACTTTGGTCCAGACTCTTTTGGCTTTCATAGTTTGCATTGAATAGTCATGGGTTACCTTTATATGTGACTTCTTGTTTTTTCTTTGCAGCTTTTAGTATTCTCTCTTTGTTCTGAACATTTAGTGTTTTTACTATGATATGGCTTGGGGAGTTTCTGTTCTGGTCCTGTCAATTTGGTGTTCTATATATTTCTTGTATTTGTATGGATATGTCTTTCCTTAATTTGGGGAAATTTTCTTCTATAATCCTGTTGAAGATATGGTCAATTCTGTTATCCTGAGATTCTTCTCCTTCCTCTATGCCTATGATGTACAGGTTTGGTCATTTCCTGAATATTCCATTCCTGGTTTTTGTAAATTTTTCATAATCTTTGAGTGGTCCAATTCATCAACTTTAGCATCCAGTCTTGATATTCTATTTTCTACTTCATTCATTCTGTTACTGAAGCTTTTCCCCTTTGTTTGTAGATGTCTTATTTAGTATTTCACTTCATTTCTACCTGAGTTTTCTTCAGTATTTCTATCTTTTGTGAATTCGGTCAGAGACTTTTTTGCTTGTTTTTTGAATCCCTTCACTCCTTTGGTCATGTATATGGTTGTTCTTTTAAATTTTGTGTCCTGGGTTATGTCTGTGGGGTCATTATTATAGAACTCTTCTACAGGACTGGTAGTGCTTAGTGGAGATATATTTTTTGGGGGTTTTCATGTTAATTTTTATCGTGATTTTTTTCACATGTGGGTTTCTTTTGTTGCTTTTGTTTCTGGTATGAAACTCAAGTCTTCCTTTGCTAAGTTGAAGCCTGACTTTGTACCCTTGATGTGCCTTGGTTGTGGTCTTATTAGGCTGGTTGGTCTAGGCTTCAGGTTCTGTCTTCTGATTTTGTATTAGAGGGACCAGTTGAGTCTTGTTGAACTAGCCAGTAGTTTCTCTGAAGGACCAAGTCTTGTATCAATCAGATAGTCCCAGGCTTCCTTCTACGGTCTTGGCACCTACTAGCCAGCAGGCACAGCACAGTTTGGGATGTCTGCTTTGTTCGAGGAGACTTGATTTAGGGGCCTTTGTGCAGTGCGCAAAGATCTGTAACCCTGTTAAAATGTAGGAAATTCTAGCCCTTCAGTAGCAGGTTAGGCTTCAATTGATCCTCCAGGCTAGAGGATTGGGGATCATGGAACTGGCAAACCTTACCGCCACTTGGAGACCAGCTTCAGGCACTCAAGAGCAGATTGGGACATCATGTGGAGCCTGGCTTTAGGAACTCCCAGGTAGGCTGGCAATGTGTGGATCTGTGTCCAAGGGCAGAGGAGACTAGTCCTGGAGTAGCAAGAGGGGCTTCTGATGTTCCCAAACAAGGGGATTTGGGATGGCACACACCTGGAGAAGCTCACCACCATGCAGAGTCCAACTTCAGGCACTCCCAGGCAGGCCGGAAATGTCTGGATCTGTGTCCAGGGGCAGCAGAGCCACTGTCCCTTTATACATAGAAGTTTCTGACACTGAATAAAGTTGGAGATGAATTGACTGAAAGGACTGTGACTGTGTTGAATTCTTTTTCTTCTTTGTCTTCAGTAAGTGCTCAGTGATTGCTGAGGTATGAATTTCTTCAATTATCTCAGCAACAAAGATTTCTTCCCAGGCAATTAATCATTTCAGGAATATTGTTAATTTTGTACATTGAATGATCATGCTGTTAACTTCTTGCTTTCCTGTCTCTGCCCTAAAGTCTCAGCAGGGAGGGCTCTAGGTTGGCCTGCATTCCCTCTTCTGTGTTTAAACTTATGAACTCTAAGCAAAGTATGGCGGCTCAGGTACACCCCAGACTACTGGACAAAGTGTCCCCTACTTTGCTGACTTCAGGGTCATCATAAGAGTTATGCATTATACATGACATCGTTTAAAGAAAAGAGCAGAGGAGTTTCTAGTAGAGTGGTTTTCCTGTACTGGCAGTCTCTAGGCAGGCCTCCAACATCTTTCGTTTTTTTTTTTTTTTAATTTTTTTTTATTATTATTTATCTTTGTATGTGTATGAATGTCCTGTCTGCATGCAGGTCTGTGCACCCGTGTTGTGCAATGCCGCGGAGGTCAGAAGAGGGTCTCGGATTCCCCTGGAACTGGAGTTCTCCTAGAATTGGAGTTACAGATGGTTCTTAGCTGCCATGTGGGTGCTGGGGATCGACCCCGGGTCCTCTGCAAGAGCGTCGGTGCTCTTAACTGCTAGGCCATCTCTCCAGTCCCAAAATATATATATTTTTTTTTTTTGGTCTTTGACAAGGTCTCCCTGTAGCTCTGGCTGTCCTAGAACTCACTCTGTAGCCCAGGCTGGCCTTGAACCCACAGAGATCCGCTTGCCTCTGCCTCCCAAGTGCTAGGACTAAAGGGGTGCGCCACCACGCCTGGCCAACATCTTTCATTTTTGGCGGGGGGGGGGGAGCTTTGCATTATATGCAGCATGGAACAAACAGGGATGGGAAGATTCAGTTTCACCAGAGAGCTTCATTCAAAGTTGCCCAAGGTAGCACTATCTCAGGTACAAATCAGAAGCTGACAAGCAAGATGCATGAAGATGTTTATTGCTTATTGTATGAAAACTAACAAGATTATAGTTGGCTCATTCATGGGGTAAAACAATTGTTAAAACATCAGCTCCAAGTGGGGAAAACATCTGTGCTGGATAGTTTTAGCGTCAACTTGCCACACCTGGATTGAAAGAGTCTCTATTGGGGAATTTCCTATGACCATGTCTGTGGAGTATTTTCTTGATTGTTGATGTGGGAGGGCTCAGCCCACTGTGGGTGGTATATAAGAAAGTGGTGGTGCATGCCTTTAATCCTAGCACTCAGGAGGCAGAGGCAGGCGGATCTTTGTGAGTTCAAAGCCAGCCTGGTCTACAGAGTGAGTTCCAGGACAGCTGGGGCTACAGGGATACCCCATCTCGAAAAGACCAAAAAAATAAAAAAAATTAAAAAAAATAAGAAAGCAGGCTGAGAATGGGCCAGGGGAGCAAGCCAGTAAGAAGCATTCCTCCATGGCATATACTTCAGCTCCTGCTTCCTGGCTCCTGCCCTGATTCCTGTCTTGGGTTCCCTCAGTGATGAACTGTGTCCTGGGAAATGTGACCCAAATAAACCCTTTCCTCCCCAAGTTGGCATTGCCCAGAGGGTTTTGTTGTTGTTGTTGTTGTTGTTACAAAAATGGAGAAGCAAACTAGAACATCTTTTTGTAGCAACAGTCAATAGTGTGTTATGGACTTTGACATTATAAGACCACAAATAAGTTTCCAACAAAAGCAAATCTAACATTGCTCTCTGTGCATATTGAATACAATCTGTAGGTCTTCTCAGCCATCAATGCCAGGCTTGAGGTTTTAAATACAATAGATTAAGAAGTGGGGAGCAGATGAATGTTTCTGACTATGTAAGTGAGAAGAAAAGAATTGAAACTTAGGAAGATAAATCTAATGGTAAAGGGTAGAACAGACTGGAAGGGAAAGAATCAAAGCTAAAAGGAATGTGGCAGTCCAAATGAGCTTGGCAAATGACTGAGGCCTGCCCTGAATTCTTTGCACTTTGGTGATGAAGTCAAGCATAAAGATTTATGTTTATAACTCAAGCAGAGAAAAGACCCTATAAATTCTAAGTAGTAAAATATATTACAAAAGATACAGCTTTTTTGAGTAAAGATGAGATGCACGCACAATATATTTTTCATGATTAAAAAAATCAGTTACCCTGATTAATGGTTAATGTTGTAGTGTTTTAGATATAACTGATATCATGAGAAGAAAACATATGAAATCATGTCTTGTCTCTCTATACCATCCTAGCTATAAAGAAGCCAGGACCCAGTGATTCAAAGGGGCATTTGAATATATTACACTACTGCACTTGCGTTTCAAGAAATAAAAATGTCCTGAGCCTGTGAGGCTGAATAAATTATTTTTCAGCTATCTAGGTTAAAAGAAGATCCTGACCCTCCCAGATGGGCCTCTCCTAGCTGTACTGCTTTATATATCTCCTAACCGCTCAGATTCCAGATGATGGAAGAATGTCTTTGCTGGGCTTTATTCTTACAATTTAATGTTAAGCATGAAAAACATAGGACTGCCATTTCCCTTGCAGGTATGCACTGCAAACAAAGATAGAAATCTAGCAATGAATCAGGTGGTGTATTCTGCTGATATCACCATGTATTACTGTGATTGCTCCTATGTTTAATAAAAGGACATATGTCAGGGCCTTATGTACTAAGTTTCAATTTATCTAACACACTTAATAGGATGACTGTGCCCTTAGTCAAAAACAGGCACTATCATTTGTATTCAAGAGGCTTATAACCAGAGGTAGACAATAGACAAAACACACAGAAAGTGGCTGTAACATTGAGTGTCCCTAAGAGATAACAGTGAACTACACAGATCTCTTGTGAGGATAGATTGATTTAAGAAAGCTGAAATTGCATTGCTTTAACTGTATGAGTAGGGGTACAGAAAAGATGAGATCATGTCTGATAGGTCAATATGAACAAGATGAAACTCCTAGTTGACTGATAGAGTCAACAGAGTTTGAAAGTATAGATGCTGTTTTAATAACATGAAGTTCTACTATTATATTACATGGCTATAATTCAAGGATTTTCTACTTAATGATAGCCTATAAACAGGAGGTGCCAATGCCTTGTGAGATTATGCAGCTTTACTCCAACCCCATTCATTAGGATGCCACATTTCCATTGTACTGCCAGGCAACACATAGAGTAATGTTTGAGGGGCACTGGTTTAATGCTACACAAATAACATCATCAGAGACAAAGCTACACAAAACACATTCTAATATAAGCTAGATCTTAGGGCATGAGATCTAGTTTAATACTTGTCAGAGGAAAGTAGTAAGGCTTGCAGGGCCTGGGCTAAAGGGTTTTCTTTCTTTTTTTTTTAATTTTATTTAATTTTATTTATGTGTATGAATGTATTGTCTGCATGCAAGTCTGTGCACCCATGACGTGCAATGCCGCGGAGGTCAGAAGAGGGCGTCGGACTCCCCTGGAACTGGAGTTCTCCTGGAATTGGAGTTTCAGACGGCTCTCAGCCTCCATGTGGGTGCTGGGGATCGAACCCGGGTCCTCTGCAAGAGCGGTCGGCGCTCTTAACCCCTAGGCCATCGCTCCAGCCCCAGGGTTTTCTTTCTAAGACCAGTGTAGATACTTTTCACTAGTCCTTGATTTAAGGTTTTAACATGATGCTTAACAATGAGGACCAGGTGAACATTTCTGGTTACATGAGCTAAAAAGAAAATTGATGGGACTGGGAGAGGAAAACGTAGTTGTGAAGTACAGAGGAGAAAGAGTGTGAGTTAAGATCTTTTTTTAAAACTTTTTAAAATTTTATTTATTTCTGTATGTGTATGAATGTACTGTCTGCATGCAAGTTTGTGCACCAGTGTTGTGCAATGCCGAGGAGGTCAGAAGAGGGTGTCAGATTCCCCTGGAACTGGATTTCTCCTGGAATTGGAGTTTCAGACAGTTCTCGGCCGCCATGTGGGTGCTGGGGATCGAACCCCGGTCCTCTGCTGGGGATCAAACCCCGGTCCTCTGTAAGAGCGGTCGGCACTCTTAACCACTAGGCCATCTCTCCAGCCCCAAGTTAAGATCTTAACACAGTTTTATTGAAGGTCCATATTGAAGTGAGGGGAAGAGAAATGAGAATACCTGCAGAGCGACGTTCTCCACTTCTTCCACCTCCATTAAAGCCAGGGCTATATCTGACCCTTTCTCCCTCAACTCACACCTTTCTCTAGTTCATCACATGCAAAGTGCCAGAATATTTCTCAAACAGCTGTTCCAACAACCTTCTTTTCTCTCAGATATACCTAGCGTCTTCTTGTCGACTAATAGTCAACCTACCTATGAGGCATTATTGAACCTTCAGACAGGTTCCTCCAGGATATTATTTCCTCCTAGAATGTTTTAGTTTTTGTTTGCTAATTAGATAATTGACTGTTGGATCCTAGGGCTGGGGAGATGGCTGAGTCAGCAAAGTACTTCCTGTTGCAACATGAGAACCTGGGGTCATTCCCCACAGCCCATGTGAAAGGCAAGCATAGTGGTTGATATTTGTGATCTTAGTACTGGAGGGGTTGGAGACAGAAGGACCCCTGGGCCTCGTTGCCAGTCAGTCTAGCTGAACCAGCAACCTTCAGGCTCAGTGATCCTTTGATCTTCCCCTTATGTCTCAAGCATATGCACACTCACACACACACACACACACACACACACATTCATGAAACATGCACACAGAAATAAAAAGTTGAAAATGAAATCAAAACTTTGGTTTATTCATCATCCAATAATCCACTTGAATCTCATTTATTTAATAAGCCTCATTGTCTGCTGGGCCTGTTACGGCAGGCATTATTGCAGATAATCTTTATTCCTAGAACTTGCAGTTTAGCAGTTGCTAAGACTCTGCTGTGTGTTGGACTCTGCTGGATGTACAAGGGAAGTGAGATATGTTGCCTGACCATCCACAGACTCGTGTTCCTATGAGGGGTAGAATCCTAGACTAAGTGGTTACTGACAGTGCAAATTATGTACTGTGCATTAACCTCTTACTATTTTTACCTAATTTGGAGGGCTATTATATTGATAAAGATTGTTTCTGTGTTGGTGCCAAAAATCTTATTGAAAGAGGGAAATTGAGCACACCAACACACACACACACACACACACACACAAACACATACACACCACACACACACATGTCAAGGTTCATCAACATTTGAACAGTCTAATAGTCTGGGTAACAGAAATTCAAGGTGACTTTTATTATGCCATAATTTAAAAAATAATATATTCCATTAAGACAGTACTGAACGAGTTCTATTAGATTATTTACTACTGTTTTTCTTCAAACTAATCTTATTATTCTGATAAAGACATTTATACAAAAGTAGACACTGCTTCAGCTGGACTGTATTCATGGTCCTTGATTCACTTATTTTTTTTTTTTCACTAAGGAGAATCAAACCCAGAGCTTTGTGCATGACAGGCAAGCACTTTACCACTCAACCAAACTTTAAGCCACTTATTCATGTTCATTATCCAACTTGTGAGTCTTCAAGCTTTGAACACCAAGGTGCAATCATTCACACGTAATGGAATATTTAACAGAAAATTATCCATTAAGTTCCAGTCCTGTGTAAAAATGGGCCAACCTTGTATTGATTTGTTGTTACCAGTGCCTTTTAACTTTTCTCAGCTTGTTCTATATACTCATGTTTTACCTCACATCGGAAACTGAGTGAATTATTACTAGTAAAGTGATAAAACAAGATGAAACCCAGGACTGTAAATTTGTGATCACCTTCCAAGGAGCACAGCCCAGTTCTCTTACCAGTGCCAACCCATTGTGTTTAAAAAGTAGGAAACACCTCTTAGGTTTGCACTTGGTAGAAGCATTTATCTCACTGTAGAGAATTACATTACAGAGGAAAACATTCATCTCTCTCTCTCTCTCTCTCTCTCTTTGTTCTGAAATAATCCTACTAAAACTTGGCAAACTGAGTGACCAAAGTTACGGCAATTTCAAAGTCATATTAAAGAAAATTCTTATTCCCCTGGGCTTAATATCAGCCCTGTCTGTTGGAAGAATAAGTGGTATTTTTAGATGTTTTAATATGGGACTGATTGGATATCTGGGCTGAGTGTCTCTTTCAAGTTCAAGAATTTCCATATTATGTTTTGACCTCTGGGATGGAGAATAATGAAGAACTGCATACTCCAGACGACACCCAAATGTGCGGATGACTTTAGAGACACAGAAGAATGTCTGTGGAGCATGACCCCAGGGCCTGCCTGGACCTGATAAGAAATGTCCTGGTGTAGAATCCTTCTGAATATAGTAAATTTGGCCGAGAAGGAGGACCTGCTTTCTGCGATTGAGTGAAATGTGGATGGGGATTGATGTATGAATTTAGGATTATTCTCATTTGCTGAAGGCCATTTTTAGTGTGGTAATTTTATGCAGTTTCCAAAGTGCTTGATTTCCTTTGGAAATTATGTCCCCAATTAAACACCAGACTCTTCTCCAAATCGATCTATTCTTTTTTTATTGTTTTGAACTCACAAGTTTTGATTAGTACTGATAAATGCATTCTTTGGTATAAGAATAGAGTATGTCATAGTTCATAGAGACTATGCTCCTGAACTCCATGGGGGAAACATTACAGGAAAAGATAAGATGGTGACTGGAAATAACATGTTATAAATAAATCCTGTCTTTTCAAATGAGAGGGGAAAGCAAGGAATGGCATTTAAGAGATGTTTCTTTTCCTATAAATTTTCTTGTCTGTACAGGATTCATCATTGCTTATCTCAGTTTTATTTTAAAAAGGAGATATCACAAAGCACACAAGGACGAACCTGTGATATCACAAAGCAAATTTATCTCCTGTGTTTGGGATGAGAGCAGCTACATGGGGATGAACGTCGATTTAGCCCATAATAATCTGACTGGGTAGAGTACATTATTTATATCTGAAATGAAACAGTCCCAGCAGGGTAAACATACATCATCTTAAGAAAGCAAAGGAGACTTAAAATCAGTGTAAGGAATGATGACAGCTTTAGGAAGTTAGCAGACTGAATTGTTTGTTTAATCTCAACTTTGACAACTTTAAAGTCATTAGAGGAAGATTTTTTTTTAACAGGTCATGAAGAGAAAAATGTGCTGTTTCACAAAATGAAATTTATTTTCTCTTCCTTTATTTAATAATGTCTTACGGTTTAGAAAATGGCTTGATTGTTGATACTTAGGGGAAAGTTTGTTTATGTGTATAGTCAATAAAGATACCCAAACACACATTCACACTGGATTTTAACAATATCAGTGGTTCACAAAATACAAAATTCAAGGAAATTCTCCCTTATTTTCCCCAGTGACAAAAATCTAATAAAGTAATCACAGGCAGTGTTTCCTTTTATTTTTAAAATATTTTACTTTTTATTTTTATTTTATGTGTAAGAGTGTATTGCCTGCATGTGTGTGGGTACCTGTTTCTTACAATGCCTGTGTGGGCCAGAAGAGGGCATCACAGCCTCTGGAATTTGAGTTACAGACTGTTGGTAGCTGCTCCAGGTACTCATACTGAGTTCTTGCCTTGGCTTTCCTTGATGGTGAACTGTGTAGTAAGGCAAATAAACTCTTTCCAACCCAAGTTGATTATGGTCAGTTTGTTTTTATTGTTTGTTTTGTTTTGTCTTTGGTCTTTCTGAGGCAAGTCTTCTTCTACCTCTAGCCCAGGTGGCCTGGAACTCACTATGTAGACCAGGCCAGCCTTGAACTCACAGGGATCTGCCTGCCTCTGCCTCCAAGTGCTGAGGTTAAAGGTGTCTGGCTTTGGTCAGTGTTATAATCACAGCAATAGAAAGTAACTCAGACAATGCTGTTTCTGTTTAGGGGATGGGTCCTAGTCATCTGAAGCTATGCTACCCTTGGTGTTTCTTGGTATAGCTATCCAATATCATCTTAGTTGAGTGGGTGTTTGACTCTTTGTTGTCACAGATTTCCAGTTTATGGTCTGGCTGAATTGTGCTTGGAGTTCAATCTTGAGGTAATTCTATGTTGATGTGCAAGTAGGGTGTCAGATGGATTCCCAGCACAGATTGGGATATGTGCACTTCTGAGCCTCAGAGAAACCTTCTGTACAATTACAAGATTCCTACTGCAATTCTTCAAAGGTCTTTGGAAGGCTCACAGGTTTCTACTGAAGGGTTTTGTTTGGTGGAGGTGGGGATCACTGTGGGAATGCTTGATGCTCCCTGAGATCAAGGTCACAGGAGCCATGTGGTACTGGATGGAGGTAGAAGCAGTAGAGGGAGGAGTTGCTGGCTGGTGGGGCTTGGGGTTAAGGCTCCAGGGAGCAACTACCTGGAGAGTCAAGGATTGCCTGGGAGCCAGTGGCAGCAGAAGGCAATTTCCATTTTCTTTTTAAAAAATAAATTTCTTTTATTAATTCCCTGAGAATTCATACCATGCATTTTGATCAATCTCACTCTCTCCTCCTCTCTCTAATCCCTCTCATATCTACCCCTACCTCCCCATCCACTTCATCCAACTCCATGTCCTCTTTTAAATTTGTACAACCCATGAAGTCCAATTTGTGCTGTCTGTGTCCTTCTGGGTATTCGGCCATCCACCAGAGCATAATGGCCCCAGCAGGGGACATAGCCTTACAGAAAACAGACTTCAACTGTAAATAGTTGTTCAGTTAGGGATGGGGAAATGCTTTCTGATTTCACACATGGTTTGGAATAAATTGATTAGGAGTACTACAGATTAATTCAGATTGTATAATTCTGGAATTAAAACTGACAAACTTTGGGAAAAAATCTAGTATTTTGTGGTTTCTATGTGAGAATAAAGGTGACGTAAGCACAAAATGCTGCCACATTCTGCATTTGCTTCAAAAGTAATAACAGCAGGAGTGATTCACTCTCCCCTTTGTTTAGGAGGAGGAGAGGAGTCTTGGGGTCATTGTGCCCAGGATCCCAGTAGTAACTTGAAAGGAAGGGTGGGCAGGGGTTGCTAAATCCACTTTACAAAAGAGCAGATCAAGGCTGAGGTAGTTGGAGAGTGTCCGAGGTCACAGAACAGAATGAGCACCCAGAGAAGTGTCTGTATCTGAGTCTGATTTCTGTCCCTTTATCACCATCAGGAGGCAACTACCTCAGTTCACCAAAAACCAACACAGAGGAGCCATGGCAACCAGTTCAACCTTCGCTTTCCTGAAATCATTAAAATCACGTTGTGATTTCTGTCAGGTTGTTGCTGTAGTTTTTCAATTCTTTTGCTTGGACTTGAACTTTCACCTTAAATAACTTGTTCAGCTTCAAGCAGAAGCTTTGGGATAGACCAGCTGTGGATTGCAGTCATAGCTTGGGAAATATATGACCTTAGGTGAGCTGCCTAAATCTGACTCTCAGTCACAGCATTGATGAAATTTTAAAGAGATGATAGAAAAGCTGCTTTGCAAACCACCTGTCTGTAAGAAGTGCTCCGCAAAGGTGGATCTCATGTCACCATCCCTGAGCGCATCAACTGGGCAACCTCAGAAATGCAGGCCAGACGTGACAGAGAAGGAGGGAGTCAGAAACCAAGGTTCTCCTCTTGTTAATAGGGGACGGCAGTAGTACTGGTGATGGAGACTAGAGAAACTGAATGAGGGAGATAAAATTAATCCATCCCCTGACAAAGGGAAGTTCAACTTCAGAATAAAGGATTTCTCTGTTAACTTTAATGTCAGCCCACTCAGTCCATGGCATAAATTTCACAGGCAGGGATTTTAGCCAATTTGGTATAATATAGAAATGCCCTCTTTGCCCTGGATCGTTTTTGTTTTCAATTTGTATCCCACCCCACCCCCTATTTTCTGACCCCAGAGATGCTTCCCATGACACCTGCCCACTCACACCATCTTCCTCCTCTCCATAAGCCTGCCCCCATTTTCTGTGTTCCAGGAATGTGAACACTAATGATGTCAAACATTATGGATTTAGATCAATGACTTCATGACAAACTTTCCTACTATACGATTTCATTGATGAAAATATTTATTTTGAAAAAGTGAAATCTGCAAAAGTGTGAACAAATTGTAAAATGGATTTTTCATTTTTAATTGTATTTTTGCAAGTTTCAAACAATATATTTTGATTATATTTAGACCCCATTCCCCTATCTGTACCCCTGTTAATAAATCCTACCTGGATTTCATGTACTCTGATATCTATCTATCTATCTATCTATCTATCTATCTATCTATCTATCTAGAGACCTATTGAGTTAAAGTTTGTATTCCCAAATGTCCTTCAGTGTGAGTTCATCCACTGGAGCCTGGTGGTTAACCTTTCCAGCACCCTTTACAGAGACCTACTCTCCTTCTTTACACAGCTATTGGTTGCTAATCATTCCTCAGCTAAGGTTGGAGCTTCTTACCAACTTCCCTAACTTTTCTGTTGGGATTTTGTTTGGCTTGAGCTTAGACAGACTTTGTGTATGCTGTCACCATCACTGTCAGTTCATATCAGTAACTTCCCAGCTATCTGGAAAACTGTTTTCCTTGTGGTTACCATCTCTGGTTCTTATAAAATTTCCATTATCTCTTCTGCAATGATCCCTCAGCCTTGGGTAGCAAAGGATTGATATAGGTGTCCTATTCAGGGACAAGTACTCTGTAGTCTCCTATTCTCTGCCTGTTGGGCAGTTGTGGTTCTCAGGGTTAATTGCTATCTACTACATGAGGAAGGTTCTCTGATGAGAGATGAGAGATGAGAGATGAGAGATACATTAATCTATAACAGTAAGTCATTAGGAGTCAGTTTAATACTACATCTATAACAGGGGACATTGCCCCTCCTAGTAGCACAGAAAAAACCCAAAGCCAGGGATGGAATACTTCTTTCAAAGCTTTTGATCAGAGGTCCAATGGACCCTCAAAAATAGTGGACATTACCCTTCCTCTTTTTTACCCACCAGAACTTGATGGTAAATGTCTATTCTTAAAGATACTACATATATGAGTTATAGAACAAGCAAGGAGAAATCAACCTGGGGCAGACTTTACAGTTTCATCTCTACTGCATGGCTTTTATAATGCTGGAAGGTGCTGTGTATGATCCCTGAAGAGAAGATTTAATCATCAACCTTGCCCAATTGTGAATCCTACAAGCTATGTAAGCAACTAGTTTGGCAATATATGCTTACTGGTGCAGTAGTGGCACAAATATTAAGGGAGTAACAAACAAGTTTCTGCTTGGGGGTTTAAGGATGGCTTCACAAGATGGAGCCCATACCGGACAATGATATCAGGCCTAGGAACCTGAGACCAGACAAGTCATAGGCCACAGGGGAGAGCTTATCACTATTATTCTGATAAAGTGGATTCATAACACTCACAATTCTCATGTGTTTACCATATTTGATTTGTATATCTCTGTCTACTTGAGAGTTCACATTTCATAATAAAATAATTCAGTGGATCCTGATAGTAAGTAAAATGAGGTTGTGCTTTTATTCACCAACAGTAATGCTAATAAACACTTCCCTTATGTCACCCATTCCAATCTTCCATGGATTCTGGCCATTCAGAAAGAAATAACTAAATCTCCCTGAAGTACTTCATACTAAAGCATAAATGAAATGCCACTACCTGAAGGAGCACATGTGCTTAATAAGATAGAGTTACCAAAGTCACTAATTCATTTAGCTCTGTACCTGAAGATACAGCCTGGGTAACTTGGAGTAACAAAGTGATAGTTTTTTTCATGAGTCCAGAATCATTCCTCCAGAAGTTTCCTGCTCAACATATGCCTTTTACCCACTTACACATTTGTGTGACTTGTAGCCCAGATTTTCTTGAAACCTAAGTTTCCTCTGATGCGTACTGGCCTGGGCCTCCAACAGAGCCCAGAGCTTCTGAAGAGGTTTCCCTCCAGAACACTGCTGCATGTTGGATGAACCACAGGATGTCACCATGACACACCCATAGCCCCACATTTGGCAGGCTCTAAAAAAAGAATGGAGCAATGTTTCTGCAGCAAGCCAAACCAACTCTGACCGGAGCAACCATGTCTTCCAAATGGGTGCGGCAAGAGGCTCACACAGAAAAAGAACAGGCCCTAGGACAAATCTGTATAAAATAAGAGCAAAACAGGGCTTAACTGTCTCTACAACTGAACAGAGAGCCGTGGGTCCTTTCATCCTCCCCAGGGACAGGCGGGTGCTGACTGAACAAAGCTGTTACAGCCTGGGCCTTCTTCCTGACTTGAGAACATTCAGACTGAGGGGAAATGGGTTAGAGGCATGGTGGTTGACTACATCACAAAGGCCAGGGTAGGGGGAGGTTCTGATTAGAACTTCGTGAGAAAGGCTCGAGTAGCTTCCAAACTAAATTCTGAATAAAGGAGAGTCCATTTCCCACAGCTGCTCCTTGCCTCAGTGGAGGAGATGGTCTGCTTTCCACTGGAGGGCATGCTGTGCACTCTGCTCATCCCCTCCACATCCATGTACCATGATGCTATCTACTGGACATATGCAGAATCAGTATCTTCACATGACACCAAAACCGAGAAAGGAGTGCTTGTCCCCAGACTTAGAACCTGAGTATGGGCTGTGAAGAGTATGGGCTCCTGTGTGCATGGAGCTGTGGTCTGTGTGTTTTAAACCATCAAATAAAATTTCAATTCATTTTCTTGTAGTTTGAATTGCATGCCCAAATTTCTAAGTTTATTGTCCTCAAAGCCTAACATCAATGAGTGCAGATGAGTATATCTCAGCAACATTAACAGAGCTCTCCACTCTGTGAACACTCTTTGCTAGGCTCCTTTCCTTCCCCAACATCAAAAGACAAACTTAAATACTTCCTGCTCAGTTTGTTAACAAGCTGCTTGGAGTGGTTTTTGTTTTGTTTTGTTTTGTTTTGTTTTTGCATCTGTGTGTGTGTGTGTGTGTGTGTGTGTGTGTGTGTGTGTGTGTGTGTCTTTTTGAAACAGGGTTTCCCTGGAACTCTGGATGTCCTGGAACTCGCTCGCTCTATAGATCAGGCTGGCCTTGAACTCACAGAGATCTGCCTGCCTTTGCCTCCCAAGTGCTAGGATTAAATGCGTGAGCCACCACGCCCAGCTTTGTTTCTTTGTTTGTTTGTTTTGTTTTTTGGAGTGTTTTTTAAAAATTTATTGTTTCTACAACAGCAACAAAAAGACTGGGTCAAAGAACTGACTGAAAAGGCAAACTTCGGCTCGAAACAGTAAACTTCTGCACTGAAAATTTTAAAAGAGACTGAGAAAACGAAAAACACTTTTGGCAGAATGCATGAGCTCTGATGGCGGGGGGAGGAAGGGGAACTGGGTCTAGATTTGATCGGAAATTTTGTAAGAAAAGCACAAAGCTTCAATAAAAATTGGCTTTGAAAATAAATAAATAAAAGAATACAGAAAACAAAAATATTCTTGTTTCTTTAGTAAAATGATTTTTTAATATTTTATGCCTAACTTTCTGTTTTTGATATTTTTTCAGTAAACATATTATTTTTATAACCAGAAAAATAAAGAAGTGAATATTCAAAAGAAGATGAGGGTAGCAGTGTATAATTAATTTCTCATCTGCTGTGACACAGAGAGAGATGATATATATATATATATATATATATATATATATTGCACAGGACATGTAATTTCCAAAGAAAATTATGCACAAAATAAATATTTTCTCTCCATATTTTTCAGCTGCTCATAAGAAAACAAAAAAAAAATTTCTATCCAGTACTGGGGAGATGACTTAATTGGTAAAGTATGTACTGAGAAAACACAGACCCGAGTTCAATCCCCTAGAACCTGTGTGAAATTCAGGCATGGCGGTACATGCTTGTAATCCCAGTGCTGTGAGGAGGAGACAGGTAGGTCCTGGGGGCTCGAAGATCAGCCAGCCAAGATGATCATCAGGTTCCAGGACTCGGGGACCTTGTTGCAGAAAACAAAATGGACAACTACTGAGGAAAATCCCCAAAGCTGTCCTCAGCATACAAACACACACGCACACACACACACATACACACACACAAACACACATACACACATCACACACACATACACACATCACACACATAAACACATACACAACATACACAAAATACCCAACATACACACACATACATACAAACACATACACATATCACACATATACACACATCACACACAGACACACACATGCACATACACACATATACACAAACACACACATGCGCACATCGCACATACATACATACATAACATACACAACATACACACATATACATATCACACACATACACATGCACACATCACAGACAGACACACAGACACACACATGCACACACATGCACATACACACATACACAGAAACACATTCACACACAGACAGTACTGCTGGACAACCACATATCAAACTAGCTAGACCATCTCAATCTTGGCTTTATCCTGGGAAGATACTATTGTTCAATTTGGAAACAAGTAGCAGATTTATTTCCCCATACTTTTCCCACACAGACATACTAGAAGGTAAATATCATCATCTTACAGAAAAAGAAGCTGCTTCAGAGAACATTAGTAATTAATAATTTCTAAATTTAAATAATAATTCAAGTCCTTAATTATAACCATGTCAAAGAGAGGCAAGCCTGGGATTTCACTTGTATCCTAGCTTTAACCTGAAACTTAATCTTAAGTGGAGATCTAATTATAGTTCTATTGTGCCCTTAGCAATATCTTGGACCTAATGGTAGCCCTAATCCTCCATATGATATACCCTAAACATAATCCTCAAATTTACATGACTACATAATTAAAAACAGGAAAGTCTGCAAGGAGCACAGAAAGAGGAGCTGGGATTAATACATATTTGGAATACATTATATATTTTAATAAGAATGAAAATGCATTCTCATTGTAGTCCCTCTCTATATAAATATTTGTGGTGTGTGTGTGTGTGTGCGTGTGCGTGTGTGTGTGTGTGTGTGTGTGTGTGTGTGTGTGTAGAAGGGGACAGACGTTACTCATAACGCACTTCTCAGTGAATGCCTTTCTGCCTTTTTAGTTTGAGACAAGCTTACCAGGTAGACCAGGCTGGATTTGATCTCATGACTCTCCTCTCTCAGTCTCCCTATTGTTTTTGCTACAGAAGTGGCTCACCAAGCTTGCCAAATGCTTAATGTTTAAAAAGAAACTCAAGTGGACAGTTCTCTCATGACTAAATATGTTCACAGTTTTTCTCATGAAGTTTTTCAGACTCCTTGATGAGATAGACTTGTTTCTTCATAACATTTCATGGTTTGACTATGGGGTGCTACTAGATTTGTTAAGGTAGGTGTAGACTCAGTAATCTCTACTTGTTGTTGAAAATCAGGTTAATTACAAGTTGGGTGGACACTTGAGACACTCTTTCTCTGAGCTGAGCAGAGAGCACTCCAAAGATTCACAGAAAGAACCTGGAACATGTGTGTGGCATTGCTTTCATAAGAAGTCTTTCAAAATGTAATTACATTAAGGATCTTTTGTTTTGTTCTATTCTGTTTTAAATACAGTCTCCCTGCAACTCCAGGTGGCTTGGAACTCTTGAATTATGTACTGGGTTGGTCTCAAACTCACAGGGATTGTGAGATGAGATATTCTTCAACCCAGAGGCTTATGCCCTCATAAGAAACAGGAGAGAGGAGAGAAGAGGAATGTGTGTGTGTGTGGGGGGGGGTTGTCTGTGGGGGCAGAGGCTGCAGGACGCCATTGGAAGAGGCAGGAAGATGAATCTTCACCAGGGGGCTCCACTGGCAATGCAACATCATCAGCACTTTGGGTTTGGCCTCTGCAGTTTGGAAAAAAAAATATTTCTGTGGCTTTTTAAGCTACTGAGACTATGATACTATGTTATAGCATCCCAGAGATGTTTAAGCTACTGAGACTATGGTACTATGTTATTGCATCCTAGAGATGTTTCCTGATGTGGTCAATCCCCTAAAAACCAGAAAGGCAGAGATGATGGAGCTGCACAAAAGCTTCTGTAATAAAGTACTAGGAACAGAACACTTGATCTTTAGAAAGGGGGTTGCTGGTGGGTGGAAAAACTAGGACTGGAATGAAATTTGACTACAGTGTAAACGTTTTACATGAAAAATGGTGATAATCTAGCTGCTTTGCTATCTAGGATGGACTTCTAAAAGCCTCTGTCCACAAAAATAACACGAGACCTTTGCAGACCAACCCAGAAAAGAATAAAGGAGTGATTTGGTAAATTCTTTTTTATAGCTTTTTTAAAAATAATTTTTATTATACCTATATATTTTTGTACAAGATTGTTACTAATAAAATCTAGACCCATGTCCCCCACCCTACCTCCACCCCACCAGAGCTCATGCATTCTGCCAAACATGCTTTTCATCTCTTTCTCAGTCTTTCTTAATATTCTCCATGTGGAAGTTGACTGTTTTGAGCAGAAGTTCACCATTTCAGTCAGTTCTTTGATGCAGTCCTTTCTGTTGTTCTTGTTTCCAATATGCATCACTCCCAACTACTTGGACAAAAGCTCAAGGGGCCGTGCACAAGAAATACTTACAACTAGGTAGTTGGCACTAGCATCCACAGTTCAGGGATACCATTTTTTGTTTGTTTTTCTAGGACTGTGTTACTTCACTCAGCATGATATCTTCTAGCTCCAGCCATTTTCCTTCAAAGCTCATGATGTCATCTTTCTTTACTGCTGCATAGAACTCCATTGTGTAGAGGTACCACATTTTCTCTATCCACTCATCAGTTGAGGGGCATTTGGGTTGGTTCCAGCTCCTTGCTATTGTGAAGAGAGCTGAAAGAAACATGGCTGTGCATTGTATCTCTGTGGTAGGATGAGTCCTGTGGGTACATGACCTGGGGTGGTATGGCTGGGTGGTAAATTCTTAAAACACAGAATGTCCAACTGAAAAGGTCACTCAGGTACTGCAGGTGTTAGATAGAGCAGGAGGAAAGGCAGGGCCTGAAGATGTAGAAGCTGATGTGGGGGTTAATCCCTCAAATCACACCACTGACTGAGAGTGATGTTAAAACCAGTTCCAATTTTGCTTCTTATAGTTTTTAGTTTATGAAACAATGATTCCTCAATTATATTCATTTATATTTTAGTATTATGTGTTATTAAGTATGCCATTTGCAGAAATTTCATGCATGGTTTTTTTTTTTTTTTTATGAGTGATTTCCACTTTGAGTCTAACTGGGCAGGTACAGAAGGGTTCAGCACTGTCCCCTGTAGTTACAGCACAGATCTCCCACTGTTGACATAAGCTCTTTGGCTTTCAGTAAATGCTACTGGCACAGTATTATTTCAGTCACATGGCTTCCGGCACCATATGCACCTGATCAAAGCATGCCAACAGTTGCACACCAGCCTCCACTTAATCTTGGGAAGTTGTTCATGTACACTTTGCTTTTCTGGGGCCTTGTACTAAATGTATTTTATTATATTTAAAATATAAATACAATTAAATTGCTTTTTATAGATTCCTAAAATATTCATGGAATAATATTTGATTGAAGGAACAATTTATGGGTCTTAACTCAGCTTTCACTCATCTCTCCCACTCTTTCGCCCTTCGGCATATGGTTAGTCTTTTCTATGAAGCAGATATTGGACAAGGTGTCAGATATATAGAAGTCCACTAAATTTTGACTCTCAAAAATGACTCAAGTGTCTCTAGATGTAATGGATCTTTTTCTATGCTCATCAAATCCACATGCCAAGGACATAATAAAAAAAAAACCAACATGGGAAAAGCTCATAATAAATCCACAGTCCCACAGAAGATTCCAACAAGGAAATCTCCCTGGAAGGAAACCAAGACACAGACCTTAGAAGAACAATTGTAGACATATTCAAAGAAATCAAAGAATATAAAGAAAAAAAATCAGAGAACTAAGGGGAGAGAATGAAAAACTCAGGAAGGACCTTGAGGGAGAGAATGACAAACTTCAGAAAGAACTTTAGTTCTCCCTTTAGGAAGAAAATGACAAACTCCATAAAGAACTAGAGGGAGAGAATGACAAAGTTATCCTGGTGTTGATAATGAACTTTATTGCACTGTGGTCTGATAGAATGCATGAAACTATTTCAATCCTTTTGTATTTGTGGAGAGTTTTTTTTTCAGTGTTGAGGTGTTTTTTTTTTTTCAGTGTCTCGGTATGTGGTCGATTTTGGAGAATGTTCTGTGGGGTGCTGAGTAGAAAGTATATTCTCTGGTGTTTGGGTGGACTATTTGGTAGATGTCTGTGAAGTCCATTAGGAGTATTGTATTGTTCAGTTCAGATGTCTCTCTGTTTATTCTTTTATTTATTTATTTATTTATTTATTTTTTATTTTACTTATTTCTGTACGTGTATGAATGTACTGTCTGCATGCAAGTGTGTGCACCCGTGTCGTGCAATGCTGCGGAGGTCAGAAGATGGTGTCGGATTCCCCTGGAACTGGAGTTCTCCTGGAATTGGAGTTTCAGACGGTTCTCAGCCGCCATGTGGATGCTGGGGATCGAACCCAGGTCCTCTGTAAGAGCAGTCGGCGCTCTTAACCGCTAGGCCATCTCTCCAGCCCACTCTCTGTTTATTCTTTTTCCAGTTGATCTATCCAAAGGGCTCAGTGAGGTATTGAAGTTCCCCACTATTGGTGTGCTGGGATTAGTCTGTGCTTTAAGGTCTTGCAGGATTGTGTTTATAAAGTTTGGTGCACCAGAGTTTGTTGCCTATATATTTATGATTGTGAAATCTTCATGGTTAATCGTTCATTTGATCAGGATGTAATGGCTCTTTTTGTCTTTTCTCATTAGTTTTATTTTGAAGTCTACTTTGTCTGATATTAGAATAGCAATTCTTGCTTGCTTTTTTGGTACCATTGCTTAGAATATCTTTTTCCATCCTTTCACTTTAAGTTGGTGCCTGTCTTTGAGGGTGAGATGGGTTTCTTGTAGATAGCATATAGATGGATTCTGTTTCCTAATCCAAAATATGTTTTATATTAATCAATAAGTCACTAAACAGAAGTCTTACCATTACCACCAGAAGAAGAGTACATCATTAGAGTACTTTCTCAAGTTATGTTCAATGGAGGGTAATATTTTCTTTTACCTTGCATTTTGATCTCAAAGAGAAACTGTTAGCAAGCTTCTTACCTTCTTTTTCTCATTCAGCTCCATAGCCTTTAATAGCCACTGATGCTAATGGGTGCTTCCACTTCCCCCAACCTTTTCAGGACTATGATGATGTCTCTGCCTTTCAGGTCAGGCACTGCTCAGTTGAGAATCAGAGCAAGCACACTGTGGGTGGGACAACTCAAGGGGCTGGAGGTTCTAACCCCTCTGAAAACATGAAGAGTTCATGCTGTCTTACATGAAGGTGTACGTGGTAACTGTCATGAGTGGACTTTCCTCCCACACTGAAGCTGAGGACATTTTAGTTGTAGTGCAAGCGGCTAATTAGAGAAATCAACATGGAGCTTAGAAATGTGAAATCAAATTTATGGTCATAATGCATGTTCAAAGGTCTCTTAAGCAGGACTAAACTTCTAAGATCACCCAAGTGGGGATGTTCTCACTATCTGACAAGGGCTATATACTTAAAGGTTTTGTGAAGACTGAGCCTTAAATTTGGAAACTATTCTTCCATAGTTGGTCTCTGGAGTTCTGATGTAGAGACATCTTTTTTGACCTTTGAATTCATATCTTAAGAAAATTAAGGTGGACCTGAACAGATGGCTCAGTGGTTAAAAGCACTGGCTGATCTTGCAGAGGATTAGCATTTGATTCCTAGCACCTATATGGCAGCTAACAACAGTCTGTTAACTCAAGTTACAGGAAATACGACACCCTTTTCTGACCTCTGTGAGCATTTGCAAGATATGGTTGCAATACAGTCATATACATAAAATACATCCAGCCAACACACTCATACACATAAAATAAAAATAACAAATGAAATACTAAAAACATTAAGGTATTATGAGCTTACAGGTTTTATAAGACCTGGATTCTCAAATGTTTCCCAAATCCCTTAAAATATTATTTAGAAGAATATAAGGAGAGTCTACTTATGATTCAATTAGTCTTTATTGAACAGAGGACCAAAGAAAAGGATAAAAGAATGATTTGTATTCCTGATGCAGGAATGCGGGGAACAGCTGTAGGCCCTTAGACATTGAGCTAGAACCTTCTGAGCTCAAATTTCTGTTTTCCCAGATTGCTAGAAACACATCCTGCTGTGTGAGAATACTTTCTATAGCTCAGATATCAATATTGTCCCCCAGAATAAATAATTGATTTTTAAAGGAAATGAAGGGAAATTATTAACTGAATATTCTAAAAATATAAAGTAGAAAAGTTGCTCCATTTTAAAATGGAGCAGTAGGGAGTGAAAGCCTCAAGATTTACTTCTTTTTAAAATTTTTTTATTTATTTTTTATGTGTATGAATATACTGCCTGCATGTAGGTTTGTCTACCCGTGTTGTGCAATGCCTCGGAGGGCAGAAGAGGGTGTGATTCCCCTGGAACTGGAGTTAAAGACCATTCTCACCCGCCATGTGGGTGCTGGGGATCGAACCCAGGTCTTCTGCAAGAGCAGTTGGTGCTCTTAACCGCTAGGCCATCTCTCCAGCCCCCTCAAGCTTTATTTCTATTTTATAACGATTTCCTCCCCCCCCCCCGCTTACATAATTTTTATTGTTTGTTAAATTTTGCTCTGTGTTTGTTTTGATGGTCTGGGTTTAACCTGAAGCTAGGAGGGGTAGGGAGGATATGAAGTCTTTTCTTAAATAATATTCCTTACTAAATACAGGAACTGCCCTATATTGGAATTCATGAATTCAGGCTCTATTTTTGAAGTCAAAAGGAGTCTAGGCAGGCAGGTTTGGTTAAGATAAGCATCCGGCTTTGAGGCCGGTTATCTGACGCCCTGTCTGTCATTGCTTTTCACAGAAATGAAAGAACATCTACTTTTAGGTTCTGAATCAAAGTAGGTCCAGCGGGCACCTCAGCTTGTTTTCTTGTCCAAGTCTCTGTAATAGTCCCCAGATTTGCACTTTGCCTGCCCAGGTGTGTGGGTATCAGAGTGTGATCAGTACTTGCTATCCTGTTTGTAGATATATTACTTCCTACCCAGACAAGAGTCTCTTAACTGATCCTTAAAACAGGATCAGGATGAGATGGTGTTCTCATTGTTTCTCAGGAAAGGCTTTTTAGTGTGCAGAGTTCCAGTGTATTACATATGTCTTGTGGATGAATATTAATTAAAACCCTGCTACTTGTTTATTTGGGGCAACTACAGAAAATCAACAATAACATCTCCTAACAATGGCCATTTCATACCCTACTCACTGCCTGCTCCCCAGGAGTTTCTCTTAACAATTTTCCCTAGAATTGGGTTTGGGAGTGTCCTTCGAGTACTCTATTCATAGAATCTGGCAAGATTTGGGGGTTGGGGAAAGGGGGTGAGGAGGATGAATGAGTCATGGACATTGTTAATCTTCACTGTTGTTGCCTGTTAAGGAAGCACGTGATGATGAAAGAAACATCTTCAATGGTAATAAATGTGAAAACAATATGCACTGTGCAGCCTGAAGTGGTTGCTTGCAGGGCTGTTAGGAACTGATAGGATCTCTGGTGCTAGGAGGAGGGGATGCCACCATTCTGAGGGGACAGGATGTAGACAGCTGTAGGAAAACACACAGCAGGAGATAAGATCCCGAAACTTTTGTCATTGCTCCTCAAGCTCTTTGCCCAACCCATGTGTCCCTGGAGAGATGGAGTGTGCCAATCTTCTCATTATAAACTATGACTAATTTCTTTCAACTGTAATCCCTCAGATGTTTTGCTAACAGAGATTTATATTTTTTTCTTCTTAACTAATTTTCTTGGTTCTTCTAGGCTCTTTTTGTTCTTCCCGTGATGATGTATGTGATGGCCAAATCGAAGCTAAGTGGTCAGATCAGAAATTCCCAGTTCAACCATGAGTCTTATTAAATGATCTAAAAACCTCTGGAATTCCATGAAAATATTATGTGGATACACACTTTTGCATTTTCTTGAAGGTGAGTCTTTAGCATTTTTTAAAGCTTTTCAGATACTTGTAACTGTCACGGTTTATGGAGTACAAGCCAAGATTCTCCTTGGCAGGATGAGAACACTTTATCTGTGGTGCTTTTAAAATATCCCTTTCTTGGGGCTGGAGAGATGGCCTAGCGGTTAAGAGTGCCGACCGCTCTTGCAGAGGACCCGGGTTCGATCCCCAGCACCCACACGGCGGCTGAGAACCGACTGTAACTCCAATTCCAGGAGAACTCCAGTTCCGGGGGAATCTGACACCCTCTTCTGACCTCCGTGGCATTGCACAACACAGGTGCACAGACCTACATGCAGAAGTACATTCATATAAATAAATAAATAAATAAATAAATAAATAAATAAATCCCTTTCTTTACTGACAATGCATTCCTAATAAAGGACAGGCTTTCTGTAGACTTCCCTCACAGGTCTACACAGTTTCTTAAACTGTGATTCATTACCCCATATAGGGGTCATACAGTGGAGCACCGGGAGCACAAATATGTTGGTAAAAATGAGGTGTTTCTGATAAGGCAACGCTGTGCTGTGAATGAGGAATATCCCCAGGGACTCATGTATTTAAACTTGAAGCCTTGCTGGTGGCGCTTGGTGGAGCAGTTTGGGAGGTTATGGAACGTTTCAGAGGTACAGCCTTGCTGGAGGAAACACCTCACCAAAGGCAAGCTTTGAGAAAATGTACCCTCCCTTTACTTCCTGTTCTTGGTCTCTGCTTCCTGTGTGGAGTTGAGATGCGATCTCTCAGCCTTTTGTTACCGCCACCATGCCTCCCCTGCTATTACGGACATCTAGGCCCCCTGGAGCCATAAACTAAAAGAAACCCTCCCTTAAGTTGCTTTCGGTCATCGTGTTTATCACAACAGCAGAAAAATAACTGGTACATCCCAGTCAAAAATTAATTCAAAATTCATTGTGAAAAGCAACAGCAATGAAAAGAAAGCTAAATTAGAACAATAAACAAAAAAAAAGCAATCAAAGCAAGACAAAACAAAAATGTCAATCCAACATGGAATGAGTCCGAGGGGTTTCTGGCAATATTTACCCACGGTGCTATACAAGCTAGCAGGCCAAGGGAATCTGCAACACCTCAGCTCAGATTTCAGGCTATCATTACTGTACATGCAAAGTTTGCTCATAGAGATGGCCTAGCGGTTAGGAGCGCCTACACTCTTGCAGAGGACCCAGGTTCGATCCCCAGCACCCACATGGCGGCTGAGAGCCGTCTGAAACTCCAATTCCAGGACAACTCCAGTTCCAGGGGAATCCGACGCCCTCTTCTGACCTCCGCGGCATTGCACGACACGGGTGCACAGACTTGCATGCAGACAGTACATTCATACACATACAGAAATAAATAAAATTAATAAAAAAATCCAACTACGTTCCTACAGTCTCTCTTTAGCATTAACCAATTTAGTGTGTCTCTATGTTGTATTGCATTGGAATGTTTGATTTTAAAAAGTGTTGAGTTGCTGACTGAGTTTCAAAATTTTGTTTTGGCATTGGGACATAGTTTCCTAAATTTTCTGAAATGGTCCTAACCATACTTCTGCCATAAAGTACCACATATTTATGAAAGGTTGTGTTCTCAGCACCTAATAATAATTAAATTGCAACACTGATAATTTCCAAACAATGTCAAAGATGACACAGATCTTGCAGTATCAGACATTTGGCATAATTTTAATGCCATATATATATATATATATATATATATATGTGTGTGTGTGTAGTAATTGTTTTATAAATTTCTTTTGATTTACTGTCAGTGAATGATTTGTCTACTTATTTTATATATCTATATAATCTAAGGTACCTTGAACTTCTCTGGCAGGAAGAGCTCATGAGTTCTGTTAATAGGAATGGAACAGCCCAACTCTAATGAGTACTGGCAGGCCCCAACGCTCTGCCCTACTATGTATAGAATCACCATGTCTGTGGAACATTTCATGCTTCAGAGACTCTTTTCGGATCAGACAGAAGCTGTGCCTGTCTGGGTAGGAAGCATGTATTTATAGACAGGATGGAAAATACTGATCTTCATCTTTATTTCTCTTCTTGCATCTGATTTCTTCAGTCTCCTTTGCCACAACACATGAGAATCTCCGCCTTGGGTCTGCTTTTGTAGAAAACAACCTAAAAGAATTACCCATATATTAAATCCTTAAGCTCATCTATGTTGCTGCTTGTCTCCTAAAGTTAATGACCTAATATGGGTTCATTTGTGGAATCGTTAACTTCAAATTAGTTCTATGATTACAACAATAATTATAAAGCAACTAAATAATTCTTTATTTATTTAGATATAGAAACATTTTGGACTTATGCAAGACTGTATTTCATAAACAGCAGATGGTAATTTGTATTATGACTAACTCTAAGTGACTGTCTTTTTTACCTTTCAAGTTAAACAAAAATAAAACTGTCATCTCTGGCAAACAGAGATGACATTGCTTTGGGATGAAAACTCACCTTCCAAATGTATGCAATGAGCTTGTTTCCCAAGAGAGCAGTCAAATTTGCAAGCAGGAAAATTATCTTGACATTTGCAGAACTTCTCTTGTTCCTGAATGGTGGTATTCCTTTATGTATGGGTATTATATATCAATAAAAATAAGCAAGGGCCTTATTATATTTACTTAGGAGAATCCACACATTTTCATTCTAGTTTCAGATAATGTGGCACAGGTAGGTCACTGTAATCAATTGCTCTAATCACAGCCATCATTCATGAGTTCTTGACGCACAGCCAAGGCTGTGCAAGCATCCTTATGAAGCAGGTGAATCTCCATTCTGTAAGAAGCACAAGCCTGTTAACAAACTGTTTTATATTTCTGTGATAGTGTGAGGACGTTTGTAACCTCTTTTGATACATAAGAAGTATTTTTCTAAAGAGTGAGGGGAAGGAAACTCACATGAAAGATGTTTCAGTACCTCACAGACTGAGTAAAGTATGGTTGCCAGTCACTGATCATTCAGATAACACAGAAAAATCACTGAGAGTTCACACACAAAAGTGAAAATGGTGAAAAATAGTCATTAAATCTTAAAAAAATGTCCAAGTGAAACAGAAAAGGGCAAGAAAAGGAAAGGAAAGAAAATATATGAGAACACATAAACAGAAAAAAACTTAATTGTAGCATTACATTTAAATGATCTAAATACAGTTAGAAATTAGTAGGTTAGATAATAAAACACAACCCCATCATAGAGTGTTTGCAACAAACTTGTGTAAACTCCAACAAAAAAAGACAGAAATAAAAGATCTGAAAAATTATGCTAAGATCATATTTTTTTAAAAAAGGAAAGTGACTCTACTAAGATGAAGTGAGATAGATTTTAGAGCATAAGGTTTGAAATTAGTAATTTGAACCTGCCCCAGAAAATAGGAAAAAAAAAAGAACAACTAAATGCAAAGAACACAGAAACAACAGGAATAGAACACAATGAAAAAAATCAAAACAAGAACACAAAAAGTTAAGATAACTGGTGGACATTAGCAATATTGGCAAAAATCAAAAGCAAGAAAACACAAATCATTGTTCTGAGTAGAACTGGAGCTGTACTACGGCTGGATTGGGGTATGAACATTACATATAAAGTCAGCAGCTTCGAAGAAATGGACCTTCATAAGGTGCACAGCACTAAAACTCAACAGAAACAGTTTGAAAGGGCTTATTCAAATTTGTGATGAAAAGTTCCTTCAGTTTTCAAGTACAGGTAATGGCCTTCTAGAATGATAGCACATATCTAAAGAACTGATACTAACAAAAACATAATTTCTCCCAGAAAATTTAATGTTTTCCAAATCAGTCTCATTTCCACAGGATAAACAAAAGAGGGTTAAATATCAAAGGCTGAGTAAAGGAAGAAAATTACAGAGGAAAATCTCTCATAAACCAAGGCAGAAGTTATCAGGCAGCTTTTTAGCAAATAAAACAAACAATATTAAAAAAACAACATGAACAAGTAGATTTATTCAGGTATGGAAGATCAATTTAATACTTGAAATAAAATCACGGTAGCCAGTCCCATCAATAGGCTAAAAATTTTAAGCCATATATTCATAACAAATTGATAAAGAACAGACATTTTGTATACATCCAAAAATCTCATATAAAACCGTGTAGAACATTAGTAAAGAAGACTTACTTTAAGGGGATAAAATGCCCATATATGCTCAGGCATGATGACATACATCTGCACTCCAAGTCCTGGATAGGCTAGTGTAAGACCACTTCAAGTTCTAGACCACCCAGGGGCTAGAAAGTTGAGACCCTATCATGTGAGAGGGCCAACAGTTAAGGTGTATTTCCATTGAGAAACTGAGTGATCTTTCCCCTGTGGTGGAGCAAGCCATTCTCCTATGTAAAGTTGTACTGGAAGTTGTAGCCCTGGCACATAGGGGGACAACAACGGAACGTATGAAAAAGAAACAAATGTAGAAAGAAAAACCCTCTGTACATTGAACATCGGATTGTACTGTAAGAAACTGAAGAATGCAAACCTGAGCTGGGAAGGCAAAGGATTGGACCAGGACTACGAGACCAGCCTAGGTTGTACATACAGCAAGGTGCAATCTCAAGGAAACTGGAGTCTATGAGAAATAAATAAATAAATAAATAAATAAATATTAAGTAAAAGAGTACAGAAAGTCCCAACAAACACAAAAAAGCATGTCCCCTCCAGCACTACAAAATGAGTTCAACAACGATATTACAGATTCAAACCAACACTCAGAGCATCTACTGTGCTGCTAGGTGCTAATTAAATAGTGGAAAATGTCATATAATTCCACACTATTTATAGCTCCTTTTTCTTCTTTTGTTTCTTTTTGTTGTGGTGATCAGATAGAGGACACGGTCTATGCTAAGCATATGGTCTAACAATCTTGTATATCTGAAATCATATTGTAGATTTAATGCAATTCCTAAAAACTATCAAGGACTTTGTTTTGTTTTTATAGCCACACTAACTCATTCCAAAATATATATGGGAAGATAAAGATCAAATTACAACAAAAACATCTTGACAACAGAAGAATGTGAGAGGAGTCGCACTGCCCAGTGTGACAGACTACTGTACAGATGTGTAATGTTGGAGTTCTGTTGGAGAAAAGACACATAGAAAGGACCAGGAACAGATTCCAGAAACATTGTCACATAAATATCCTAAACTGATTTTTGGCAGAGGTACAAAAACAATTTTCTGAAAAAAAGACTTTTACCTTTAACAAACTGTATTGTAGCAACTGAGCATACAGATGAAAATAATCCAAAGAAACAAAACAAAATTGTAACTGGAACCTTACATTCTATCCAACAATCAAGAAATGAATTTGAAATGTACCAAATATATGTCAAAGATGTAAATGCAAGACTGAAACTGTAAAAATTTTAGAGCAAACATGAGAGAAATTCTCCAAGATTAGGACATGGGGTTGTTCTAAAGCAATTAGCCAGGTGTGGTACTGCACGCCTCTATTCCCAGGATTTGGGAGGCAGAGGCAGGTTGATCTCTATGAGATCAAGGCCAGCCTGGTCTACATAGCAAGTTCCAGGCCAAGTGTGGCTACAGGAAGATTGCTGTAGCCACAAAACCCAAACAAGACAAAAACACAAAAACAAAATTTAAAATGAAACAACAAAATAGTTATCTTAACCTTTTTGACTTTTTAAGTTTCATTTTATGTATATGCTTGCTTTGGTTGCACATATTTAAGTGCTCCACGTGTGTGTAATGTCTTCAGAGGCCAGAGAGGGTGACAGATCCCTTGGAACTGAAGGCACAGATGACTGTTAGCCACCTTATGGGTGGTAGGAATCTGGGTCCTGTGGAAGAGCAGTCAGTCCTCTGAGCCATCTTTCTAGACCCAAGCTCTAAAAAAGTCTTAAAATTGACAACAAAAGAGTGAGTGTTAAAATAAGAAACACAGATAAACAGGAAATGGCTATTTTACACTATAAGGTCCATTAAATAACCTCTAAAGATAATTGAAAGAAAAACCTGAAACTGCAAGGAAATATTTGCAGTCCACATGTTCAACACAGGAGTACTGCTTAGACCATGGAACAAACCTTTAAAAGTCAGTTTTACACACCACATTTGGCATGGACCTTTCACAAAGGAGAAAACAAGACATGGAAGACAGCCCGTATCATTTCCACTAGGGAATGCAAGCTGAAGGCACAGTGGGAGTTCCCACACTTCTACCAGAAGAGGTAAAATGAAAAAAAATAATGATAACATCCAAAGCTGGCAAGGATGCGGAGAAACGAGATCACTCGTGTGTTACTGTCAGGAATGCAAAACCCCATGGATACTCTTGGAGGCAGTACAACATTGCTTAAAATGAGCACTGCCATATGATCTAGCAATTGCATCCCTGGGTACTTAGATCGCATAAAGTAATACATTTACACAAACACTTGTACACAAATATTTACAGCAGCTTTATTCATAACAGCTCAAAGTGGAATCCACACAATTTTCAACTGATGAATGGTTTAACAAACTGTGTTACACATGTAACATGGAATATTAGTCAATGATAAAATAAATCAACAAATGACTGATTCTATAACATTGTTGAGATATGTTAATGTTTCTTATTACATGCTAAATATAGATCCTTGTGTTTACAGAGAAGTACACCAGTCACTACTCACCAAACAAGCACCTTTTGCAACACAGACTATTACAGTGTTCCACAACTGGTCAAACACAGAGATTAAGTGTCTGTGTAATGCCCAACCCTAAGTGACACATTTACAATGGAACCTTTACATCTAAGCTCATGGAACAAATGGTAGAGAGCATACTATTGCATTTTTCAACACTCATCAAGGAAACTCCTTCATGTCACAGAGGTTAAATCAACCCAGGGCTCACGGATCATTGCAGAAGATGGGGCAGAAAGAGTGTAAGAGCCAGGGAGGAGGTGCATGACCATATAGAAATAGATTCTTACAGGTTCCTGGAACCTTACGCATATGATCTCACAGCAATGCTGTTAGCATGCACAAGACCCATGCAAACTCAAGCAAAGAAGAACCCAGCATAGAACTGTGGAAATGGTCAACAGGCCCCAACCCTAGCCAAAGAATTATTGGGTAGGTGATTGCTACTGAGTGAAGAAGAGCTGATCTTCTTTAAGGGAGTGATTCTAAATAGGCTGACTAGACCCTATTGGATGAACTTGCATTGAGGGACATGAGGGGACACTAACTTTACTTAATAGGCCTTAACACAAATGACAGAATGTATGAAATTCAGTTGGAGGAGGCTGTGGAAGAGTGTGTATGGGGAAGGGGTGAAGATGACCAAGAAGTTCTATATTAAACAAAAAATCTCAACAAAAATGTATGAAGAAAAAAATGAGATGATTTATGGGAAGCAAAAGGGAGGTGATCTCACAACTAGGTTACCTCAGTAATAGGAAAACAGATTCTAATGTAATTATCCAAAGGAGGACTTATAAAAATGAAGAAACTTCTGACACCAGGAAGCTTAGTAGGATTAAAAGTGTGGTTGTAGAAAGAGTGGTTGAAAGAATGAGAAGATGGAAAACTATACTAAATTCCTGCTTCAAAGTGATCTTTTGAAACAGCTCTGACTGGCCTAGAACTTAGGATCATCGTTCCTTAGCCTCTGCATAGCTGGATAGGTATGCACCAACCTGTCCAGTTCTCAAGTGATACTAATTCTTTATTAATTATAAACTAAATATCACAAAATCAGTTCAGTGGTCCAATAAGAACATCACTGTAATCAGCCCAAGTGCTAATAGAACAAAGAAATAAAATGAAACAAAAACCCGTGCTACTTGCTATTCCAGGCACCACTCTGAGTGATCTGCATTTCTTTTATAAAATTTTTTAACAAATTTTATATAGCATATCTTGATCATATTTAGAACCCCTTCACCTATCTGAACCCTCCATAGTCCACCACATGCATTCTGTCATATGTGTTAAGGCATGTTGAGCCCAATTTGTGTCCCTCGAATGTTCTTATGTGAGTCCATCCACTCAAGCCTGGCCAACCTATCACTCCCCAAAAGAAAACCAATTCTCCCTCTTCCAGTAGGTCATCCTTAGCTTCCAAGAGCTCCTTAGCAAAGGTTGAGTGCCCTTATCCATTTTCATACTTCTAATCTGGTTTTTGTCTGGTCTGAGCTTGCATGAGTCTTGTGCATGTTGACACAATTGCTGCATGTTCATAGGAGTACATTCCCAGCTGCCTGGAAAACTCTCATTTCCTTGTGGTCATCTACCACCCCAACCTCTTACAGTCTTCCACTCCTTCTTCCACAATGGTCCCTGAAACTTTGGTGGCAGAAATCTGATATAGGTGTCCTACTCGGGGACTGCAATTCACAGTCTCTTAAAATCTGCACGTTAGCCAGTTGTGGCTCTCGGGCTTAATCAGCATCTATTGCATGAGGACTATTTGTGGCGAGAGTTGAGAGATGCATTAATTTTCTTTCTGCCCCATATTCCGCTATGTTCTTTAAGCCTTAGGTGTAGAAGTTGCATTATAGATGTGTGACTTGGGGCTGGGCATCTCACAGTCACTTAATACTCTGTGTTGACCAACTCTGGAACTTTGTTACATCCCTGGACCAAAGTAATTTCTTACTGTATTTTAAATATGTATTCTTTCAAATCTAAAATGGAGAAAGCTATCCTGAGAAACAAATACCACAGTTATCTAGTGCAACATCTGTTTGCAGCTCCCTTGCTTGCAATAAACTCTGTTGTTACAGAATATCTTAGTCCTTACCCTAAATATCTGCCTTGGCAAACATGCCTGTAGAAAGAATAAAAAAATATGTATTCTTGGGGCTGGAGAGATAGCCTAGTGGTTAAGAGAGCTAACTGCTCTTGCAGAGGACCTGGGTTCGATCCCCAGCACCCACATGGCAGCTGAGAACAGTCTGTAATTCCAATTCCAGGAGAACTCTAGTTCCAGGGGAATCCGACACCCTCTTCTGACCTCCACAGCATTGCACAACACGGGTGCACAAACCTACATGCAGGCAGTACACTCATACACATAGAAAATAAACAAATAAAAAAATTTAAAAAATATGTATTCTTACAGATAAGTCTACTTCTTGCTACTCATCAAAAAAAGCTGCATTTTCCAACAGATGGTTCACATTTCTTAATCCTTATGACATTTAAGCTGGATAGTGTGACTGATCCCGTGTGTGTTCAAATCAGCAAAGTGGGAAGAGACAAAGTATTGTTGTAATGTCACATGGTCAGGGAGTGACGGAGTTGAAATCTGACTCAAAGAGACTGGGATGTTGTCTATGTGCTTAGAAGTCATATGCTACAGCTCATGCCCCTGGGAAACCACGCCTCCTACATGGCTCCTACTTTTCTTAACACCACTCAACCAACCAACCAGCAAACAAAACAGAAACAAAACCCAGCCAGGAATGTTGGCCTATATCTTTGGGCCCAGTGCTCAGGAGGCAGAAGCAGGCAGTCCCTGTGTGATCAAGGCCAACCTGGTCTACATATCGAGTTACAGGTAAGCTAGGGGATGTCTCAAAAAGCAAAAACAAAAAAAACCCCAAAACCCAAACATCCAAACAAGCAAAAGAAACCAACTAACCAACAAAAATCCAGAGAATTCCTGATGTTATCCATAAAAAAAAATCTCACTCTTTGAACTTAATATTAAAAATCTTGACACAAAACCTCAGTTCAAAAAGGTGAGACAAATTTCTAAAAACCTATAGTTGGCAACTTTATTTTTCAGTAAAAAAAATTTGCAGCTAAAATAGACTTCTTAAAGGTTTTGTTTTACAATTTGGAGTGAATAAAATGCAATCCAGATAAAGATACTTGAAAAGTAAAGTTAACTGCTTTTGGCACTTAATGAGTGAACAGCAAGGTAGTGATTTCCGTACATTATTTCATGTCATAGATCTTGTCTGTGGAACATTGGCTTATTGCCCTCATTGTCTTTCAAATGTGGAAACTATTAGAAATTATTGCTTGTGAAGGAAAACCTAGCACGATGCTTCAGGAATTCCAGGATGCCGTGAACAATGTATTTGAGAAAGCAGCAGATAGCCACTAGCTCCTCCTTCACAGTTTTTGTTTTTCTTAATGTGAAACTGTAAGCTTGGCATGTTATCATTAGTCCAACTTTGGGAGATTAAAAACTGCTTGCTTAATATTCACCTGAATAGGAGAATGGTCATCTTTGGCATTATTGGTTGGAAAAACAAATGAGGAAAGGCCATAATTCTGTGATATTTTAGTACGGGCCCTCTCCTCAAAGACTTCCCTGATGACCTTATCTTTTGAAATTCAGCTTCAAAGAGCTAGAAAAACTTAAAATACCAACCAGAATACTTTCTTGCAGCCTACACAGTTAGGAACTTCTACGAGCTCAGACCATGCCACCCAGGTCTAGCAGAAATGAATTCCTTCAGAGCTGCCGTGGTTTGAACATGCCCCAAAAGTTCACGTTGACAAATTCATCTCTAGTTTGCTGTGCTGAGAGACAGAGTCCATCAGAGAGTGTGGATGACAGCATTTACTGGGGCATGATTGAGTCAATCGTGAGTGGGTTTGTAACAAAAAGTAGTTTGAACATCTTTTCCTCTCCAGATCTCTGTCATACAATGATGCAGCAAGAAGGCCCTTTCTAGGTGTGGGCTTCTTGACCTTAAACTTTCCAGATTCCATTAATCTTTGCCCTACATGAACTTAAGCAATACTCAACTCAGCTAAAAGCCTTGGTCTTTTATGCATTCAGTACCAATGCTGGGATTAGAGACCAAATGTAGAACTACCAGTAGCTTAGCTGACCTGAACCAGAGCCGAGCTGCCAGGTCTGAGGAGATGATTAAAGCAATAACCAACCATGAATCAGAAAAGTCCTCAGCCACTTCCAGAACTAGTGTAGGTAAGCAGTTAGAAACAGACCTTGCTGGTTCACTTCCCTCAAGGAACAGTGGGCTAATGGAGGGCGGAGTGGGTGGCACAAGTCCTGGTGGGAACCTCTCAAGATGGATGGAACCCAAACAAAAGACTGAAGACTGTGGCCTGAGGAAAGAGAGCTAGGCATAGGAAGCCTGGAACAGAGACAGACTGGGGAAAGCCTTCCGGATTTCTCCTCCCACCCCCCCTCACCAGGAAACCCCTGAGAGCCTTCTGAAGACTTCAGCACAGACATTAGGTGCATGAAGGAAACTACAAAGCATTTACAACTTAATATAATCAACATGGCATATTAATGGGTGCCATCGCAATATTAATTTCAGTAGAAATAATCTCTAAGTATACTTGATTTATAATTAAAATCCTAAAAACAGTTGTTTTTTTCCTCTTAGATCTTGACAAACATCTTATGAAATAAAATAGGATATAAGATTTATAAGACAAATTTTTTAAAACAAATCTTGTCGTGAGGTTTTCATTACCAGTGAGTGGAAAGTACAGACATTCACAAATGCTCACCTCACTGAGGACTGAATGGCGAGCTGGGGCAATGCTGATACCCGAGTGCTTATGGACTTTTTTTTCTGTAACGATCATTGTGAGCAGACTCAAACAAAAATAAAATTATGTTATTACACATGATACAAATAAAACAATTTTAAACAAAGTTAAATTCTAATGAGAATAACACAAACTTTAAAGCATTAGGAGATCCTGTAAGAAAAAAAAGCAAAGTAGAATTTCACAAACAAGACAAAATACACAATTCATAAAAAGGAATGAATGATAAATTGACCGCCCTAAAATGAATAAAGTCTGTGGAAAAAAATACACTCTGAGCACACTTTAAGTCCACAGGACACACAGACTGGCAGAAAACATTAACAATGAACATTGCCATAGTGAGTTTACTAGCCAAAATACATAAGGCATCCCTCCAAAACAATGAGAAAAGAATAAATAATCAGATGGAAATTGGGCAGGAGATGAATGGGCATGTCTAAGAAGGAGAGAAGCAAACGCCAACAAACATGGAAAACACTACTTTGTCCACCAGCTCAGAAAAAGTTGGCAGTGTTCATATTTGTGTAGCCTGAATCTTACAAAAATTAAAACAGAATGAAAACACAAGCCTCATTACTGGGAAAGGAGGTAATAATGGTATATATATATATATATATATATATATGTATATATATATGTATATATTTATATATTTAGGAGAAAAAATATGTGTCGGTAAATTTGAAAGTGCAAATTAAGTATTAAGCGATCTAAGTATTACAAAACTATGCTTGTAATGCTTCAATTTAAATAAAGTTTCCATTGCCCTTGAGGTTACACACACACACACACACACACACACACACAGATAAAAAGCACCTTCAGAGAACTGTACTAACTTCAAGGTAATAGTAACTTCTAGCATTGAAAATGCAGAAGAAGTAGAAGATTCTATAGGAAAAGGCAGAAGAAGTAGAAGATTTGACTTCTTTGAAGAAGAAATGGACAAAAATCTCACCATGTGTTAAATTTTGTTTTGTGCACAAAGCTATTATATGTCTCCCCTAATGTATACAAACATTCTATAATTGAGATTTTAAAATATGCAAATTATGGCTGACTGCTAACTAGTCAGTCTCCATTCATATTTCTCTTCTGATAGCAGAGGATTAATAAAATAAAAAAAATTGATTTCTATGTAGTTTATCAGTTAGTTTTCTTAATAAACTGAATTGGAAAAGCTCCTGTCTAAAAATAATCTTTACCCTATTGATTATAATTTGATAAAGGTAGACTTTTCAGTTTATTAACTGATCTTCTATTCTTCCCCAAATACAAAGTTTAAAAGCTAAAGTTGTCAGTTAACAAAAGGTGATGTTAATGAAGGGGAGAATAAACAGTCATCTCTCAATCTTGATGCTTGGATATTATCATATACTTTGGATCCCTCTGGTATCTCATGTGGTGTAATCTGGATGACTATTAAAATTATAACACCACAGGCAATGCTGGTTTGGTGACCAGTACTCTTTTTTTTTTTTTTGGGTCTTTTCGAGACAGGGTCTCCCTGTAGCCCCAGCTGTCCTGGAACTCACCTTGTAGACCAGACTGGCCTTGAACTCAAAGATCCACCTGTCCCTGCCTCCCAAGTGCTAGGATTAAAGGCGTGCACCACCACGCCCAGCAGCGACCAGTACTCTTTAGTGCTCTAACTTCTAATTTTTATGTTGCTTCATCTCCCCTCTTGTCCTTCTTGAAAATATTTGGATGTATTATCAATTATTTAAGGTTTTAGATTCTAACAATCTTGTTTTGAGTATATGAATCAGGTTTTAGAAGTTTTCTGGAACTTAAACTTCCCGGACCTGAAAACCATTTAAATGCCAGAACAAACTTGCTCAAAGGCAGCACAAGAAATAATGGTTGAAAGCTACCAAAGGCTTTGTCTCCAGTAAAGAGATATCACAGCATGTTAGGGAGAAGAAAAGACTCAGAAAGCAAGTGATCAGGCATGCTTGGTGTATGTTTATCTTCAGTAATGAGACAGTAACAGTCATACAGAGATAAACTGTCATTGATACTGTCACCTACATCAGGTTTGTGAGCAGTGCTTACAGTGATGCGGTATTTATAAAATGTCCACAAGAATTTATGGCACCTAGTAAGTACCATTAGTGTTTACCAAACAAATACATTCTTACATGTATCTTTACAGACCTAACTTCTGTAGGGCTTGAATCACATTCATAATTATGAGTCTGGAACCTCACAGATTTGTGATTCATCATCAAGTTGACTTAAGATGCTATGCAAAAATAATTGATCAGAAAATTAACTCTAATAGGCAGATTTTGTGGCCACAATTATTACCAAATGACAGCAAAACAAATCTCTCACTGGCATGCTCCTTCACAACCACAAATGTTATGTTGGAAGAGAAGCTTACATCATTACAAAAATATTGGATTATTATCAAAGAGTTAACTTCAGACTTTTTCTCCATGCTTCAAAACCCATACTAGTAATCTGAGGGAAAGATTTAGAAATGTGAAGATTGATTATTTTTACCTTAATTAATTTAATTTTGTTAGCTTGTTTCATTTTTATATTTAATATAGCTTTAAAAATAAAACTAGTTGTAGACTTATGGAAATTTTCAGAACTATTACTAGGTTCCTGTATACCCAGGACCCTATTTTAATGCTATTTTAATACTGCTGGATAGTTCCATTAGAGCTAATGAACCAATATCAACACATCATTGCCTAAGTCTGTGCTTTGTTGGAATTTCCTTAATTTTTTTCTGCTATCCTTTTTCTTTGTCAAGATACCATGCTGTGCTTCAAATCTGAACTTTTCCTTTAGAAGCACCTGTTTTGAATGTTATGTCCCTGAGTTGTTTTACTATTTTCAAAACCGTAGAGTCTTACTGATGGAAGCAAGTCACCAGACCTTTGAAGGACATACATGTGTCTGGTTCCGGCTTTCTCATTAAGCTTCCACTGTGCACCCTGCTGCCTTGTGTTTACACCACTCTGTTTGTGAACACTTCTTCAGCTGCAATGCTTTCTCTGGGATTGAATGAAATCTCTCTGAAACCATGATCCAGAATTTCCTTCTGCTATCTTCAGTGGTTTCTGTCAGATATTCCATCACGGTGATAAGGACAGGAGCACGGGGTTGGAGAGATGGCTCAGGAGTTAAGAGCATTGGATGGTCTTCCAGAGGACCCAGGTTCAGTTCCCAGCACCTACATGGTGATTAACAACCATCTATAACTCCTGTTTCAGCAAATTTGATCCCCTCATCTGACCTAAACAGACAGTGACCAACATGAGTGCACTTAGGTGCAAGGAACATACTCATACACATAAGTGCATGTTAATAATTATAAGAATGGTTTTCAAAAAGAAAAAAAGTGAATGCACATAGTACATCCACCCTCCGCATCTCTTTAGATCATTCAGACTGTGATGGTTTCTCAAACTTTCCTTTTGTTTGATGATCTTTACAGTACTGACAACCCTGACAAGGCATTTTATACAAAGGCCTTCCTTCCATTTTACTTGTTTGATAGTCTCTCTTTATAAGATTTGGGGTTTAGAGTTGGCAGGATAGAGAAGGCCCCAGGCTCAATTAGTATTCTCGTCTTATCACATTCAAGGTGTGAATTAGCAAGAAATTTATCACTGAAGACATTAAGTTCCATTGTAAGTCTGAGACAGTGTTTATCAGGATTGTCATAGAAGAATCTTCTTTCTGTCCCCCTTTAATCACACATTCTTAGAGACAGCACCTCGTATTAACTTACACTTAAGGAAGGGGAGTTATGAATTATTTATAATTCACCTTAATGAGAGATTTGACCTGTGTCCTCCATTTATTCATTTATTTACTCATCTATGTCTTCATACTTCAGGTTATAGCTCAGTACTACAGTGATTACATTTATTTGGTTATATATACTCCATACAAATATTTTATATGCCAAGTTATAGTTTAATACTACAGTATGAATATTATTGTCAGGTTACTTTATCTTTGGCTATTGGAAGCACACAAATTTGTTTTCTTTATCATTTTGATATATCTTATTACTTTTGGTTTTGAGCATTTTTTTTTTGCTTTCTTCTATAACAAGATAGCCTAGGGTGGTCTGTTAATAATGCTCTTCTCAACAACAAAGTCAACAGTTTCTCAAAGATGTCTTTCTTGGTATCAGAGAATTGTATTTCAGACTTAGATCTGGGTCTTAGGTTTGGTCATTACCTCTGAGATTCAGCATTTGTGATCATCTTAGAGGAAAGCACTAAGAAACACCTTCAAGTACACCAATCTGTGGACACAGTTCTGTCTATATACATCTGAATCTATTCCAAGCTATATATGAGCTGACAGTGCTATTTATGTAATTCCCCAGTATGAAATGGTTCATTCCAACCTTCTTCTGTTGGTTTATCAGTAACTTTTTCCATGAATAATAAGAATACTGGTTCCAACCACCTACTGATAATTTAGTTACTTATGCAATATGAGCAAATCTTTATACCAGTGACAAAGAGCTTTATGGTTAGTTTTAGTGTTATTGTTAGTACAGTGCTTCTGAAGTGCTTTTTTTATTGATGCTTTGTGTATTTCATACATCATTTTCCAATTCAGTTCAGGCATATTTCCCTTTCCCTTCCCCCCTACCCCCACCCCATCCCAGATCATGCATTCTGCCATAACTGTCCTGCATCTTTCTCTCAGTTTTTTTTTTTTCATTTTTTAGGAATAAGTGATAATTTATGAGTACAAGCATCCTTCATGTAAAGCCAATTTGCAGGCTGTTGTGCCCAAACCCATACAGCCCATGGGTCCCACCATCCAGTGGGGGAAGTGCTTGTATGTTCTATCAAGTTGATCAAATGAGTGTCCAGACCATATTGCTGTAGTTTCACCATTCACCCCAATCACAGCCCTTACATTCTACCACACACCCTCTTCCGCAGATTGTTCCTTAGGCTTAGAAAAGGAGCACAGGTGGATGAGAAGCAAAACACTCTACTTTCTCTGGAGCTGTTGTCTTGGACTCTGGTCAATTCTGGCTGTTTCCTTTCATGGGCTGACAGTTTATTATCGAAAGGAATAACCTTTCGATCCTACTAATGAAGCACAAGCAATTAGATATATTCTCTATTCAGACCCAAATATAATACTAAAGTCTCCTTAAGCTATGCACTTAAGCAAAATATATTAATACAGGAGCTCTGACATCAGCAATTGATTATTCTACCAAGGAGATGTTGGCCAGGGGATACAAGCCCCCACAAAAGGTTAAAAGCTCACTTGCTTACTAAAGTGGGATACCGCAAGAAGAGAGATAATAAGGCCCTGGCTGTCGAAGACCTAGACGTTAACATGGGAAAGATTGTATTGAGACCACACATGCAAGTGTAAGATGGCCTCTGGAATACCAGAGAGTGTTACCAAAGTGCCACTAATCAATAAAGCAAAATATGGTCTCTTGAGTCAAAGCAAAACTCCCTCATCAGCACCAGCTACACCTCACCTGCCTGGAATATGTGCAGCAGAAGCAGAGCATGTCTTTATATCCAAAATCGAATTGGTTATTGGCTCTCTCCTCAGGAGGAATAACACAAGGCTGATTCCACAAACTTACAATCCTCTTACTGGTAGGAGATGGTTATAAGCCACAAGTAAGTACCTCCGTATATTTAACAGAAAAAAATGTAATTCATGGTTTAATCATACCATCCAAACATATCTGTGTGCTATATACAAATAACCTACCATAATTATTAGTACTGTTTAAATACCTGAAGTGCTTCTTTCCTTACTCTTATACTCATCAATGATTTCTAAAATCACCTAGGTCAGCCTTTTTCAAATAAACTTTGTTAATGAAGTTATACTATGTATCTATACTATTATAAGTTTATTGACACTCTTCATTCCACCCCAAGCTTCTCAGATGCTTTATTTATTTTACAAAATTTGTATACATCTGAGATCTCCTGAGACAGTGACAAGCACAGGATGCTAAAAACTTTCACCAGAAAACTCCTAGGAAACGATATAAAGCTTCAGACAAATGGCAGATACAAAATAACCAAAAAAAAAATCAATGGCCTTCTTTACACCTAAGAAACAAGCTAACTGGAGAAAACTTAAAGAGACCTCCACTCACAATTGCCCTCAAACAATAAACAATCCCTAGGACAACACCTAACCATCAGACACCAAAGATCTCTCCACAAAAATTTTACAACCTTACTAAAGAAAGAAATTTGAATGAAGATGACCAGAAGATGGGAAAAAAGCATCCCATGCTTATGGATTGGGAAAATTAACATGTTAAAAATGCCTTTCCACCTTTATGACCACTCTTGGTAATAGCATACCCCAATTCACAAAATACCCGCAAGATTTCTTCACATCGGCTTGGACAAAAAAAGGTCCTTAAATTCATTTGAAAAGCAAAGACCACGATAGCCAAAACAACCCTGAGGCAAAAGAGCTACACAAGGGGATCTCTAATACCAGACTTCAAACCTATAACTACTAGGGCTATATCATAAAAACGAGCCTGGTACTGGGCACAAACAAACAGACCTTGTTGGCCAATGGAACAAAATCTGAATAGATCCAAACTGAGACACTACAATTTCAGCCACCTCATATTTTGAACAAGGGGGCAAGAAAACACATGGAGAAAAGACAGCATCTTCAGCAAATGTGGTGTTGGCAAAACTCGGATCACCACTGTGCGAAGAATGAAATTAAACCCTACCTCTACCTGTCAAAGTCAACTCCAGTTGATCAAAGACCTCAACGTGACAACCCACACTTGATAGGCAATAGAAGAAAAGTGCAGCAGACTACAAGCCATAGGTGTAGGAAAAGACTTCCTAAATCAGGACAGCAGCTGCGCCAAGTACATTAGGCGACAATTGACAAAGGACCTCATTAAACTTCAAAGCGTCTCTGCACATCACAGCTGGGACTACAGGGAGACCCGGTCCGAAAAGACCAAAAAAAAAAAAAAAAAATAGAAACAATCAAGGAAGTGAAGAGAAATCCCACAGAGTGGGAGGAAACTTCCAACCACAGAAAATCTGACAAAGCATTTGATTTCCAGAAATATATAAAGCTGACACTCAAAAAACAAATAAGAAAGAAACAATGACCCACTCAATAGACGGAAGTCAAAGACCTGAACAGAGAGCTTCACAAATTGAGGAATTAGAGAGACTGAACATTTAAAAATTAGAAGTGTCACATCCTAATCATTAAGGAAATGCAAATCAAAACCACTTTTAAGATATGATCTAACTCCAGTAAGACTGGCTAGGATCAAGAAAACAAATGATACCAAGTGCTGGAGAGGTTGTGGGGAAAGGGGAACACTCATCCACTGCTGGTGGGAATGTAAACTCATACAGCCACTATGGAAAGCAGTGTGGAGAACCCTTGGAAGACTTGGAATGAACTTGCCACCCAACCCAGCCATACCACTCCTAGGCATGTACCCTCAAGACTCACTCCACAGCAGAGATACATGCACGGCCATGTTTATTTCAGCTCTCTTCACAGTAGCAAGGAGCTGGAACCAAACTAAATGCCCCTCAATTGATGAGTGGATAGAAAAAATGTGGTACATCTACACAATGGAGTTCCATGCAGCAGTAAAGAAAGACGACATCATGAGCTTTGCAGGAAAATGGCTGGAGCTAGAGGACATCATGCTGAGTGAAGTAACACAGTTCCAGAAAAACAAACGAAGAATGGTATCCCTCATCTGTGGACGCTAGTGCCAATTACCTTTTGTCCAAAGCAGTTGGGAGTGATGCATATCGGAAACAACAACAACAACAACAACAACAACAACAACAACAGAAAGGACCGCATCGAAGAACTGACTGAAACAGTGAACTTCTGCTCAACACAGTCAACTTCCACATGGAGAGTATTGAGAAAGACTGAGAAACAGATGAAAAGCATGTTTGTCAGAATGCATGAGTTCTGGTGGGGTGGGGGGGACATTGGTCTAGATTTGGTAAAAAAGTAAATTAATTAAAAAAAGATAGAAACCAAATTTGTATACAATGCTGTTCATTTTCTGATTTGTAAAGATGTATGGGTTTTGGCTACTGCACTATTTCCTGTATCTTTCACTGCAGCAGGATGCAAAATAGTTCCCATAACCTAAAATATAAGATTTTAGGAGGTGGAGAGATGGCTTAGTGGTTGGGGGCACAGACTGCTCTTGCAGAGGACCCAGGTTCAATTCCCAGCACCCGCATGACAGCTAAGAACCATCTTAGGCCTGGCCTGGTGGTGCATAGCTTTAAGTCCAGCACTCAGGAGGCAGAGGCAGGCAGATCTCTGTGAGTTCAAGGCCAGCCTCATCTACATAGCAAGCTCCAGGCCAACTGGGACTAAAGGGAGACCCTGTCTCAAAAAAAGACCCCCTCAAAAAAGATTTTAGCATAGTTAGCCCTAATTTACCTCAATCTCTAGCAAGTACTGATCTGTTTTGTCTCTTTAAAACATTATTTCTTGGTTTTCCCAGTCTTCAACTGTTTTTTTAACTTCTCATTACATGTTTAATATCTGAATCATAGTTCAATAATTTACATTGCTGAATAGTATTCCACCATGTGGAAGAACCACTATTTGCTTAGCTATTCACTTCAATTACTAAAGGGCTTATTGATTTAATTTAGTTTGTTGCGATTATGAATATAGTAAACGTAAACATTTATGTGCAGATTTTTGCAAGCAAATATGTTTGACAATCAGTTGGATTAAAATTGAAATACACTGGTGCTAAGTAGTGTGAAAACATATTGAGCTTTGTAAGACACTGTCAAACTCTCACAAAGTATTTCTTTCATTTTTATATCTCAATCCACCAGGAATTCTTACTTTTTCCCTTCCTCACCCAGGTCTTGTGTAGCTAATTTCCCTTCAGCCTTAATTCCCGTGATAGCCAGAACAGTATTTCATTATTTTAAGCTGCATTTCCCTAATTCCAGATGATATTGAGCATATTCCCTTGCCATGTACCATGAGTTTATCTTCTATAGTTAAGTACCTGTCTATGTTTTTAGCTAATTCTCAAAAAGAATTTTTTCCCTTATTGCTCTTTTATTATATTGGCATCTAATAAATATTTCCTCATAAATTGTGGCTTGTACTCACAGTCTTTCTCACAATGAAACAATGTCAGTTTTAGCAGTATAACTAGTGTTTCTTGTATATAAAAACTCACCACAATACAAAGTGACACCGATTGCCATGTGTTTTTCTTCTATAAATTTTATCACTTTGTGTATCACATCTGTATCATTGCAGCTGCTCATCCTCAAGAAAACCAGAGAATATAATCTCTCTTTCCCTTAAGAGGTAATTACTCACCACAGTGTTAAAACTACAAGTTGAACCTGTCCTCGTGTTAACCTTGGGCTACCCAAGTTGTGGCACAAGAGCGTTCAGCACCACGGTCAGAGACTTAGGTCTAAAACAATCATTTGGAGAAGGAATTATACACTGGGGCCATAGGCAAATATATTGTCTTTTTCTACTTAAATCCACTTTTCTGAAATCTAAATTAGACACATCAATCTAAGAATTCAACACCAAGATCTACATATGAATGAAAACATGTGATTTTCATCTTTCTGGGTCTGGGTTACCTCACTCAGTATGATGCTATCTGGCTTTGTGTATTTATATATACATTTCATAATTCCCTTTTCATTTACAGCTGAATAAACTCCCAATGTGTATAGATAACACATTTTCACTATTCTTTCATCAGTTGGTGGATGTCCAGGAAGTCTCCATATTCTAACTATTGGGAGTAGAGCAGCAATGCACATAGATGAACATGTGTAATATCCAAAATGTGATCTAGGGAGTTTCAAATGCACTTAGTAGACTGTGACTCCAGGACATCCTGACTTAACAAGTGTAATCTGTTGTTTTTTCTTGCTTTCTCTTTGCACATGACCATACTGTTTACTTGTGAAATTTGTGAGCAGACCCATTCTCAAGGCATCCCTGCAGTAAGTGTAGAGAATTACCCTCATCTTCATTCTTATAGACATGTATGTCTCATATTTTACAGAGTAGAATTTACAGTTAAGTAGAGAAATTCCCCTTGTCGAGTTTGTATGTCCCTTACAAAGCACTTATATGTGACATTTAACTTAAAATCAAAGGTACATGTAAAGTAGGAGATGTCCCTAACTTTGATTTAATAATTCAAGTGTTAAATGTGCTCCCAAATGAGCTGTTTATTTCTGTATTGTATAATTATGCATCTCTTTCAGATACTGTGCATCATTAGATATTGGCATCTGAACAGTTCGTACAGAATGAATTAAATCAGAGTTGTTAGAAATAGTGTTTAATATTTACTGTCTTCTGGAAGTAAGGTGAATTTATCCCTTGAAGCTAGTGCTACTCTTTCACATTCAGTTGATGGGATTCATTAGGGAACTATTCCTGGAGCTCGCTACGTAGACCAGGCTGGCCTTGAACTCACAAAGATCCGCCTGCCTCTGCCTCCCGAGTGCTAGGATTAAAGGCGTACACCACCATGCCTGGTGGTTCTCTAGCATCTTTAACCCTCCATTATGCTTTAAGTGTTTGATTTTCTTTTTTTTTTTTTTTCTCTTTAAGAAAAGGAAAAGCTCATCACAGTCTAACTGGCTATGTTATTACAGTTGAATTTATGTTTTTTTGCAACTTAGAAACCAGCTACAGTATGGCCCACTTAATAAAACACCTGAAACAAAAAAAAAAAAAAAAAAAAAAGAGAGTAGCACATAGATGACTATGTTTGGGATGGACCCTCACTCTTGGAGAGCAGATATTGTAGACTGTTTCTTTCAGGGAGCATGAAGATACTTAGGCCTTCTGCTTTATCACATTTCAAGCTTAGTTAGGTGGGGTGTGGCTCTGATGGTCCCTCCCCATTCTTCCAGTACAGAGTAGGAGATGTCTCTTTTTTTTTGTCTTTTCAAGACAGGGTCTCCCTGTAGCCCCAGCTCTCCTGGAACTCACTCCGTAGACCAGGCTGGCCTTGAACTCACAAAGTTCTGCCTGTCTCTGCCTTCCAAGTGCTAGGATTAAAGGCGTGCACCACCACACTCGGCTAGGAGATGTCTCTTTAATGGCACTAATGTCTTTAACACACAGCCTCTTTTCTAGCATATGCCTTGGGAGAAACATTAAGCTTTCTAATGTTGGTTTGTTGTCCAAGCTTACATTTGCTGTCTTTTCACTGTAGACTTGCATACAAGTTATCAACAATAACTATTCAAAAAACTGAATTTTATGCTGTCTTAAATATACTCTGACAAAGATATTAGTCCATTACATTTTAATTAAGCTTCAGGGAAGTTCTTAGGACATGGGCAGAAACAAGCCAGATTATTTTTCAAAATACACAAGAATGGCCTCTAGCTCCATTTTTAAGAAAGTCCTTCCCATGGAAACCACTTGAGTGCTCTAATTTCCACATTACTCTCATCAATACTGTCTTCCGGACTCTTACCAGAATGATTTACTAGGCTCTGCTTACAGTGCCGCTGAATCAGTGAGAAATTAAATGAAAAATATCCTCACCCTTAGGCTCATGTATTTGAAGACTTGGTTCCCAGCTAGTGGTGCTGTTTAGAAAGGTTATGAAACCTTTAGGAGGTGCAGCCTTGCAGGAGAAAGTGCATAACTATTTCTAATCCAAAGTTTCAAAGTCTCCCAAAAAAAAGAAAATCGGGGCTGGAGAGATGGCCTAGCGGTTAAAAGGGCCGACCGCTCTTACAGAGGGCCCGGGTTCGATCCCCAGCACCCACATGGCGGCCGAGAACCGTCCAAAACTCCAATTCCAGGAGAACTCCAGTTCCAGGGGAATCCGACAACCTCTTCTGACCTCCACGGCATTGCACGACACGGGTGCACACACCTGCAAGCAGACAGTACATTCATAGACATACCGAAATAAAAAAAAAAAATCATGACCGTGTTTTTCACAACCATATACCATTCTTGGTATTAACTTCTGTACTGTGATAAGATTCCTTGAGCAAAAGTAACTTGTAGAACAGAAAGTATATTCTGGGGCTTGGAGAGATGGCTCAGTGGATAAGAGCACTGGCTACTCTTGCAGACCATGTGAATGCGGCTTTGATTCCCTGCACCCAGCACCTGCATGGTGGCTAACAACCATCCATAACTCCAGTTCCAGGGGAATATAATACCCTTCTCTGACCTCTGCAGGCACTGCATTACACAAGTGCATTCACATACAGGCAGGCAGGCAGGCAAGCAATACACTCATATACATAAAATAAAATTAATAGGTGAAGTATTTTAAAAAGAAGAAAGTATATTTTGGCTTATGATTCCAGGAGAGACCACAATGTTGGGGGAAGGATGGAAGCAGACAGCTGGAGAAGGATGCTGGGAGAACACATCTCAACTGCACAAAGGAAGTAAAGACACCAAGCAGGATGTGGGGCAAGGTTAAAAACTCCTAGTTATGCACTTTCTCCTGCAAGGCTGCACCTCCTAAAGGTTTCATAATCTTCCTAAACAGCACCACTAGCTGGGAACCAAGTCTTCAAATACATGACCCTAAGGGTGAGGATATTTTTCATTTAATTTCTCCCTGAATGAGTTCACTGATTCAGCAGCACTGTCTAGGTACTGAAATCCAAGGATCTATCAGTATCGGGGTAACAGATATTGTACAGACACAAATTGTTGTTACAGAGATGCTGGGGAACAAAATTTAGGTCCTCATGATTGCATGGTAAGCACTTTATCCACTGAAGTATTGCCCTTACCCCTGAATATATTTTTATTGTATAGAGGACATTTAGTTGAAAATGAGTTTTTAAAAATATTTTATTGAAGTTTTGTGCATTTCACACAACATTTCTCAATCCAACTTAGACTCAGTCCCCATCCATGCCCCTCACCCCACCTGAGCTCATGCATTCTGCCATACATGTCTTGAATCTTTTTCTCAGTTTTTAAAAAGTTTTTCTGTGCAGAGGTTTACTGCTTTGGGCAGAAGTTTACTGTTTCAGTCAGTACTTTGACCCAGTCAATTTGTTATTGTTGTTCCCTCCAATTTGTATTGCTCCAAAATATGCCTATATATACACACATAACACATATACCAAAATTATGATGTCTGAAAATAAAATATGTTAATTCCAAAACATGTTTAGGTATTCACATTTTTCTCTTTAATTTTATATTACTCTAAAAGATTCTTACATACCCTCCACCCATATATCAAAATTACAAAGTCTGAAAACAAGTCATAGGTTAATGCTTCTAGAGCCTGTTAATGGATTCATATTTTGATGAACAGTTGCTTTCAGATAAAAAGAAATATAACATTAACATTGCTCAGTTTGTCTTACAACTAGGGATTTGGTGCTAGCATCCACAAATGAGGGATAACATTTATCATTTGTTTTTCTGAGACTGTGTTACTTCACTTAGCATAATGGCTTCTAGTTCCATCCATGTACCTGCAAAGTTCATGATGTCATCTTTCTTTTCTTTTTAATTCTAGGACTCATTAAGATATTCACATTATAACATCACAGTTGCTTTCAGATAGAAAGAAATATAACAATAACATTGCTCAGCTTTTCTTTCAATTGGGGGGTTTGGTACTAGCATCCACAAATGAGGGAAACCATTCCCTTTTTGTTTTGGGGGGGACTGTGTTACCTCATTTAGCATAATAGTTTCAAGTTCCATCTATTTACCTGCAAATCTCAAGATTTCATCTTTCTTTACTGCTGCATAGAACTACATTGTGTAGATGTAACACATTTTTGTTATCCACTCATCAGTTGAGAGGCATTTGGGTTGGTTCCAACTCTTTGCTATTATGAAAAGAGCTGCAATAAACATAGATGTGCATGTATCTTTGCAGTAGGATGAGTCTTGTAGGAATATACCCAGGAGTGGTATGGCTGGGTCAGGTGGCAGGCTCATTTTGAGTCTTTTAAGGGTACTGCACACTGCTTTCCACAGTGGTTGTACAAGTTTACATTCCCAGGAACAGTGGATGACTGTTCTCCTTTCCCTCACAACCTCTCCAGCATTTGGTGTCTTTTGTTTTCTTGAACTTAGCTAGTCATATCAGAGATGATAACTTAGAGTAGTTTTCATTTGCATTTCCTTGATTATTAACAATGCTGACCACTTTTTAAGATGTTTCTCAGCCATCTTTACTTTCTCATTGCTGAAGTCTCTATCTCTTTACTCCATCTTTTGAGTGAGTCATTTATTTTCTTACTTCTTTGTTTTTTGAGTAATTTATGTGTTCTGGATGCTTGATGTATCACTGGTGAAGATTTCTTCCCATTCTGTGAGTTTTCTCTTCACTTCCTTGATTGTTTCTTTTGCTGTACAGAGCTTTTTAGTTTGATGAAGTCCCATTTGTCCACTGTTGACCTTATTTCCTATGTAGCTACTGTCTGATTTAGGAAGTCTTTTCCTACACCTATGTCTTGTAGGTTGTTGCCATCATTTCTTCTATCACCTTCAGGGGTTCGCGTTTCAGGTTGAGATCTTTGATCCACTTGGAGTAGATTTTTGTACCGGGTGAGAGATAGGGGTTTAATTTTGTTCTTCTACAAACGGTGATCCAGTTTTGCCAGCACCATTTGCTGAAGATGCTATCCTTCCTCCACTGAGCATTTTTTGCCCTTTGTCAAATATGAGGTGGCTGAAATTGTATAAGCCCAAGTTTGGATCTTCAAGTTTTTCAAATAACTTGAGAGAACAAATAAATAGCTATGAATTTCTATCAGGTAGGATTTAAGTTGTTCAATGTTCTTGTCTTTGATTTCTTGCTAGGTACTTAAGGGCATTTATCTTAAGGACTACTTTAATAAATTTCACGGAGTAAGACTATTTGAAACTGACATAAATCCACTGTGAATTTTTAAAAATAAAAACATTTATCTTAGCCTTTAGCGTTCATTTCAGACAGAGTTCAACCAGGATGGCAAAAGTACTATGGATTATGGGAGAAGTGTTGTTAAATCAAGCACCCAAAACTTCAACCACTTCATCTAGTAAGCCAGTCACCAAGTGATACTGCTGTTTATGAGAATTTCATGATGGGTGTGAAGCATTCATTAATTAGTAGGAATATATGTGGAGAAGAACAGACACACTGAGCAGAGGAGGGCCAGGATAATCCCTCAGGGCTGGGATTTCCCTGAGTCTTTGCATGATGCTTCCCTGTATTCAGTCTCCACAGGACACCAGTGATTCACTCTGTCTCCAACTGCAAGCAACAGAGTCTGGCAAGGGTAATTTCTATTTTAATCAATTGGACAAATGAAAAGGTGACAATCAAGAGAACAAACAGATACAATAACAATATAGAAATATTGTATAAGGTCCCTACAGAAAAGGGGTTATCAGATTTATATTTTTATTCTGGGAATTTAGATTGTGTCTTTTACTTATTAATTTCTCGATAGTCCTTTTTCATTAATATTTATATACTTTGGAATTTTTTCTTAATATACTTTTGATTATTTTTATTTGGTAGCAAAAGCTTATTTTGAGTTTTTGCTAAGCATATAATTTTTTACTAAACATTTTCAAATTTTATACATTAAGATCAAATTTATTTATTTTTATTTTATGTGTATGAGTGTTTACCTGCATGTGTATAAGTACAACACATGTGTGCAGTGCCCATAATGGCCAAAAGAGATTTTTGTATCCCCTGGAACACTGTACAGCAAATCAAGCATGGTATGGCAAAGGAATGAGGAATGTGGTTTCTAATAATCTTTTAAAATATTTTATTATTTTTATTTTTTGTATATTGTCTGCATGTGTGTAAATGCACCTGTGTCATGCAATGCCAAGGGTGGTCAGAAGAGGGTGTCAGAGCCCCTGGAAATGGAGTTATGGATCATTGTTAGCCACCATGTTAGTGCTGGGAATTGAACCCAGGTCACCTGCAAGAGCAGCCAGTGCTCTTAACCACTGAGTCATCTCTCTATATCCTTAAAGAACTTTTAACCAGAGTTTTACAGGAAGAGAAGTTCTTTTTTATGACCCCTACTGACACAGAACAGCATATAAAACCATAAAGGATGTTAACTCCCTATGACCACTTGTTGTTTGAAACAGTTATTGTGGGTAATTCATTGCCTCCAAAGTTGCTCTTTAAGCAATGATATTAGATCTTATTATCATATCACACACAATCTCACACACATTATTTTGATTCAAGGTCAAGGAAAGATCATGAGGAAGAGATAGGGAACACACTGTAAAATTAAAGGTATACATTCATTTTAGCTTGTGGAAATTGATTACACAGGTGTTCTAGTTTGTCTTCCATTGCTGTGACAAAACACTCTGACCAACACCAACTTGAGGAGGAAAGGGTTTATTCAGCTTACATCTCCTGGGTCACTTAGGGAGCCCAAGGCAGGAACTCAGGGCAGGAAGGCAAGAGCTGAAGCACAGGCCATGGAGGAATGCTGTTCACTGGCTTGCTCCCCTGGCTCATGCCCAGCCTGCCTTCTTATACGGTACACAACAACCTGCCCAGGGTGGCACCACTCTTGTGGGCTGGGCCCTCCCACACTGCTCGACCATCAAGACAATTCTCCACAGACGTGGCCACAGGCAAATCCAATGGGACCAATCCCCCAATTGAGGATCCCTCAACCCAGGTGTGTCAAGTTGACACTGAAGCTATCCAGCACAACAGGGAATTCAAGGCCTTAGACAATATTGTTTACAATGTTGTCTTAAAGACAAATTAAATTTGAATAAGCAGATTACACAGTAGGAAAAAGTGTTTACACAGTATTAAAATATCTCAAATCATATGATTGACTTGGTTACAATTTTATGTAAAAGTGCAACTTATACAAGGGGCATTGCAGAAATGCCGATCTCATAGCTAGTTAATATTTGATCTTACTTCTGTGGGATTTAAGTGAGGTATTATTCCAAATTCTTATTTCTCTTTCTATACAGTCTACTATATTATTAAATAACCAAATAAAATGTCAAAGAAATCTTAATTATTTGTGTGTGCTCATGTGTATTCCAACATATGCATGTTCAGGTGCACACACATTTGTTGGCTTCTATGTGGAGGCCAGAGGATGACCTTGGTTCTCAGTCCACCTTTGTTTTGAGACTGGGACTCTCATTAGCCCAGGACACTTTTAGTAATCTAGGAAGGCAAGCATTTTACTGACTGAGCTATCTCCTAGCACCCCCAACCACACACTTCCCAATATTCTTATTTTAGTGACTATACAGGCTCTGATTACCTTCCTTGAAGTATTGGACAGATTCAGTTGTCACCATGACACATCTGGGAGGAGGGAACCTCAACTGAAGTGTTTCCTCCATTGGATTGGCCTGGCCATGTCTGTGGGGTACTTTCTTGATTGTTAAGTGATGTAGGAGGTCCCAGCCTACTGTAGGGGGGAGGCTACCCCAGGGCTGAGTATGGATGGCCCTGGGCGCAAGCCGTAGTGCCCCTCCATGGTCCGTGCTCCAGGTTCCTGCCATGAGTTCCACCTGTGGCCTCCCTTGATGATGGACTGTGAGCTGTAAGCCACATACACCCTTTATTCTGAGAGTTGGTTTTAGTTTTTATCTCAGCGGTAGAGAAGCAAATTAGAACATCTGCCAAGACCAAATTTTTGTGCTGTTTTAGATGGCATAACACTTGCTCTGACTACATAGGGTGTGAGAGAGAGAGAGACATTGCTTTACTGATCAAATGGTGAAACATTTTCTTTTACTTGTTTTCAGAAACTTGTTATATATTAGCTATTCTCAAGAATTCAATTTACTTTACTAGGAATTTAGGTACAGAAAAATCAAAGTGCTTATTGCACAGTTCTTGACTCTATTAAGGCACACTTTTACTCATCTCTCCTTCACCAAATGGAGTGTTACAGAAGTAAAAATGCAGAAACACTTACCATGCCTTTAATCCTAGCACTTGGGAGGCAGAGACAGGTGGTTCTCTGTGAGTTCAAGGCCAGCCTGGTCTACAGAGTGAGTTCCAGAACAGCCAGAGCTACAGGGAGACCCTGACTCAAAAAGACCAAAAAATAAATTACCATGAAACCCGGGCTGTTGCTTTCAGTCATGCTGTCATTTATTTGGTTTACATAGTACAGTTGGGTACAGGCATTGACCAATGTGAACAACTTGGACCCTAGATTAAGAGACAAACCCATCCAACTTTTGTGATGTATTATAATAAGGTAAATTTTTCCAATAAGGGAGAATAAAAAGAAGAAATGGGAATAAAGAATTTATAAATTGCTCAGATTAAAGCTATTACTGCAATTCTCCATCTATGTCTTTTCCCCAATCAGTTCAGCAGACACAGGTGTCTGCTCTGACAAATGAGAGGACACCATGTAGTTTGCACGTGGATGCTCACTTAAGGAACCAGATGCTGCCATAATGGTGAACCTGGTGTCCAAGCGGTTTCATAACTTGTCTACTGTTTGGGGTCATACCTCTAAAAAGTCCCTTGGTACTAATCTTGCAAATGGATCATTTCGTTTAATTTTTTTTACATTTCTCTAATAATTCAGTCAAATTTTAGTAGACCAGACAACCAGAAGATGAGTTTTCCATAACTGTATATTCTTGCCAGGAAATTTTAGGTCTTAGTTACATTTCTGTCTTTGTGCTAATTTTGAAGTCTTTATGTGTTCTTTTTTTTTAAATTTCAGCCAGATGAGTTCTTCAATGTCAGTTCAGTTAGCTCAAGTATCTTCCCCGAATATGCCCAGGACACTGTTTTGCAACTTACTCTGTGCACTGTTTCAGAAGTACCCACATCTGAGCTTCCATGTTCCCTGAAGCAAAAGTCACAGTAAGGAAATCTCTGGTCTGAAGTCTCAGATGTTTATGAATCTACTTTTGCCCAAATGTACTTACCATTCAGTGAACTTGCTACGAAATCCAATATTAGAGGCTAAAATAACAGGTATTAATGCCAGCACTCTTGAGTTTGAACCCTGGCTTTACCATCTAGCAGTGAAGTGATGCTGAGGAAAGTATTTCATATTTTTCATAACACATAATGACTCAAAAGCCTGTAGGTATTCCTAACTCCTAGCAATGAAAATCTAAATGATTTAGTCTCAGTCTCAAAGCCATCTGAAATAGGAACCCATCATTAGATTCCTCGGCAAAAGTTGGCTTAGCACATTCCACATTCCACTCAACTTGTGACTTCTGGTTATTTTATCCTTTCTATACCTAGAAGGACCTCTTATGTCATAGTGCACATTATACTTTGTATGACCTCTCAATTCCTCGATCTTATATTTTCACCACTTTAACTTATAAGTTGGGATATTTACAGTGTTCATTATGTTATCTAGTGGGGAATTTCCAAAACATTGTTTTTTCATTTTACTTTATCCAGAAGGGAAATGATTGATATTTAATTAAATAGCTTAAATATAGTTTTAAATGCAGCTTAATTGAAGAACATTTTACAAAATATTCTTAATTCATAATTTCTTTTCAATTGAATTATACAATATTTCCTCAAATACTGGTTAAATAGTGTACTTTAATAAATTATGTGTAACTATAGTTCAGTACAATGGCTTTTAGCTTAATGGATTATTTTCTTTTAGTTAGTCTCAGATGTTGCCTGATGTCAGTTTCTTAGGATTTAAATATATCTAGATAATGCTTTGAAAACTGAATGCTTTTGTCACATACCACACCTGGCTGCCCTAGTCATTTTTTTTTCATATCTGCTTTCTTCCTTCTTGTCCCTCTGTATTACCATATCTTCCTGCTCACCAGCTAAACTCCACACCCACTTTGCATATTTCCTTCTTGACAGTGCCTATGTCCTACTATGTCCCTTCATAAAACTTTCTCCCTTGCCCCCCACCATGGTATCTTTTTCCTTTCCTGACTTCTGTGGTTACTTCAGGTTATGTATTTAAATCTAAAGATTGGGAACTAGAATTCACAAATAAGAGAACATGCAGTGGTTGTCCTGCAAACCACAACAATCTCCAGTCTGGCTAGATATTGCTTGTAGTGCAATTTTATTTGAGGGGTAATCAACGGCTATTGGAGTGTGCCTTGTACTGTAATCCTAGTCAACTATCCATGCTGAATAGACCATAGAGAAGAACCTACTACTGCCATTTCCCTAAACCAATGTAATTTCTAACTTTATTCTAAGTACTTATCTTTAAACCCACAGATAAATGTAGCTCTCAACCCTTATGGAAGAAGGTTGTTTTGCAGCAGACAGAGGCTACTACAGAGATCCACAACTTTTCAAATGCAGACTGTAACTCCCCAATTTGTACATGTAAAGCAAGTCTTATACCTATAGCTCAGGGAATAGCACAGAGGAGGGTGTGAAAGATAGTGAGAGTCAGAGGGCTGGGATGCCTGGTGATAGAGCACATCTTTTATCATGTCAGTGATGGTGCCTTCATGAAATCAAAACAATATGGCTTGGAATATGTTAAGCAAGACCTGTATAACAACAGTGGACAGGCCAATGCAGATTGGGGGAAATTTCACAAGGCTGACCTGTAGATGAAGACTGCGATCAGTATCTGCTGAGAAAGACAGACTCAGTTTTCTCTAGGATGAGCATCTTGAGAGGTTATCCAGTTCCAAGTGGTCAGTTGGAAGCAGGCATATATATATAATGTATATAATATATATAATATATATTAACTGTAGAAGAGGTCATGGATTTGAAAGGAAGTTGGGGAATAAGGAGGAGATGGATAGGAGAGGAGGGGTAGAAATTATATAAGTATAATACTCAAGGAATTCTCAAAAAATTTAAATAAGACTCCCCTGCATAACACAGGCTTAAAATACTCATGATAGGATGTGGTTTTAACTGAGAGCCTAACATAGCAAAGGATGAAGGATCTGTGTCCTGTGATTGCATAACCAGTGCAATCATTTAACTTGCACTCAGATTTGTTATTGATCATTAAAAATTTTTTTTCCAGGAAAAAGCATAATAACTGTAAAATATAAGAATTAGAATGAAGTGCAGTAGTTTTATTCTACAACTGAGGGTACCCAGGGTGGTACTCAGGCTGAGATACTACAGTACTTTGTTAGTAGAAGATGGTTTTTCTAAACACTTTTTATTGAATTTTTGTGTATTTCACACAGAATATTTTAATCAATCTTAATCATCTTTATGCCCCACCCCCACTGGCACCCTCCCATAGCCCCTTGCCCCCCACACTGGAATTCATACATTCAGCCATTTGTATTAAGGCCTATTGTATCAAATTAGTGTCCTTAATTTTAAGACTTCATTTCAAGTTCATCCACTGGGGTCTACTCAACCTATTTAGAGTACCTCTCTTTAATAAAATGAGCTCTTCCTCACCCACCAGTGATCAGCTACCAATAGTCCTTTGACTAAGATTGGTGTTGGCTGCCCCTTTCCACAGTTCTATGCTAGGTTTTTGTCTGCTTCAATTTAAATGGATCTTATGCATGGTGACATCATTGGTGTAGTGGTGTAGGTTCATATGAGCAAGGTTCCAGGAGCTTGTAGGACTCTATTATGGTTGTGCACCTACTGCCTGACTCTTATTATCTTTCCAACCCCTCTTCCACACTGGTTCCTGAGCCCTGGGTAAATAGAGTTTAATGTAGAAGTCTTGTCTAAGAACTCACACTCTGCAGACTCTTACTCTCTATGCTTTGGCCATTTGTGACCTTTTGTGTTAATGGTCCTCAGTTGCATGAGATGCTCCATTGATAAGAATTGAGAGATTCATTGGTATTCTCTTTACCGCTTGTTCTATGTTCCATGAGCCTTAGGTGTAGAGGTTGTATTATAGATTTGTTATTCTGGGCTTGGGCAATTCATATTTGATGTCCATGTGACCAGTTATAGACCTCTTTAATAGTCTCCCTCTGGTACAAAAGAAGCTTCTTTGATGAGTGGTGCCTGGGATACTTGTCTAAATAAAAATCCATGTTTTTCACATAGTAAGAAATTACATTTTCTTAAAAAATTTTTTCTATTACTTCTTTTTTTTTCATTTTTAACAACAAGTAATAATTTATGAGTACAAGCATACTTCATGTAAAAACAATTTGCAAGCAGTTGTGCCCAAACCCACACAGCCCAAGGGTCCCACCATCCAGCTGGGGGCGGGGCTTGTATGTTTGATCAAGTTGATCAAATAAGTGTCCAGACTATATTGCTGTAGTTTCACCATTCACCCCAATCGCAGCCCTTACATTCTATCATGCCCCCTCTTCCACAGATTGTTCCCTAGGCTTAGAAAAGGGGCACAGGTGGATGAGAAGCAAAACATTCTACTTTCTCTGGAGCTGTCATTGTGGACTCTGGTCAATTCTGGCTGTTTCCTTTCATGGGCTGACAGTTTGTCCAGGAATAACCTTTCAATGTTATTAATGAAGCATAAGCAATTAGATATATAGGTATTTAAACAATACTAATTGTTATGGTAGGTTACTTTGGTATAGACACAGATGTTTGGATGGTATGCTAATCCATGAATTACGTTTTTACTGTAAAATCTAACAGGGTCTTACTGTGGCTTATAACATCTCCTAACCACAAAAGGATGTAAGCTTGTGGCATCAGCCATGGGTTATTCCTCCAAGGAGAGAGCTAATAGCCAATTAGATTTGGGATATATAGGCATATGGCTGCCACTGCTGCACAGTATTTCCAGGCAGATGAGGTATAGCTGGTGCTGATGGAGGAGACTTTGACTCAAGGAGACTTCTATTTGCTTTATTGGTTTAGTGGCCTTTGGTAATACTCTCTGGTATTCCAGAGACCAACTGTACACTTGCAAGTGTGTTCTCAATACATCTTTCCCATGTTTACATCAGGTCTTCGACAGCAGGGCCTTATCCCCTCTCTTCTTGCAGGTATCCCAGTTTTTTAAATAATTTTTATGTGTATGAATGTACTGTCTCCATGTAGGTCTGTGCACCCATGTCCTGAAATGCTGCAGAGGTCAGAAGAGGGTGTTGGATTCCCCTGGAACTAGAGTTAAAGATGGTCCTTAGCTGCCATGTGGGGCTGGGAATCAAACCTGGGTCCTCTGCAAGGGCAGTCAGTGCTCTTAACTGCTGAGCCATCTCTCCAGCCCAGAAGTTACATTTTCTAGGGGCATGACAGCCTTCTCTAAGGTCTATGACCTCGGCAGCCATGTGTATATGGCTATGTTTACACATGAGTTTCCTCACATTGAGTGGGCTTTAAGTCCAATTAGAACCAGTTGATCTAGCAGAGTGCTGCTGCCATTCTTTATCAGATAGGAGACCACAAGGAAGCTCCAACACAGCCTGACTTTTAGAGGGTTACAGTCATTTATATTTTGTCACAGCTCTGAGTTCCACTGGACATTGGATCACATTTTATTCATTGTTTAGTGTTTTCTTCCCTACTTCCATTTAACCACCATTGAAGGGGGGAACTTTACTGTCTCTTTAATCCTTATGGCCTCTCAGAACTTTGTAAATGTTTAATACATATTAAAAATAGTGTTTATTCAGTTCTATTTACAAACATTTGTGAATTTATAAAAATTTTACATTTCTAAACTTGTATAACCATTATGGAAAGCAGTGTGGAGAACCCTTAAGAGATTCAAAATGAGCCTACCACATGACCCAACCATACTACTCTTGGGTATTTACCCATAAGACTCATCCTACTGCAAAGATAAATGCACATCCATGTTTATTGCAGCTTTCTTCACAATAGCAAGGAGTTGGAACCAACCCAAATGCCCCTCAACTGATGAGTGGTACATCTACACAATGGAGTACTACTCAGTGGTAAAAAAAGATGACATCATGAACTTTGCAGGTAAATGGATGGAACTCGAAACCATTATGCTGAGTGAAGTAACACAGTCCCAGAAAAACAAGGGGAGAATGGTTTCCCTCATTTGTGGATGCTAACACCAAATTCCCAGATGAAAGGCAAGCTGAACAGCATTATTGTTATATTTCTGTTTATTTGAAAACAACTATGTTGTTATAATGTAACTTTCTTGGGGCTGGAGAGATGGCCTAGTGGTTAAGAGCACCAACTGCTCTTGCAGAGGACCCAGGTTCAATCCCCAGCACCCACTTGGCAGCTGAGAACTGTCTTCAACTCCACTTCTAAGGGAATCCGACGCCCTCTTCTGAACTCCGAGGCATTGAACAACACAGGTGCACAAGCCTATAAGCAGACAGTACATTCATACACATAAAAAATAAATAAAATTTTTAAAAAGGTGTATGAGTGTTTAAAAAAATAATGTAAATCTCTTAACAGGCTCTAGAATTGATCCACCACTTACTCTCAGACTCTGTAATTACTGTATATGAGTGGAAAGTATATATGCATATTTTAGAGTAATATAAATTAAAGGAGGAAAATGTGTATTCCTAAATATAAAAAAAAAAAAACACTGAGAGAAAGATACTGGATAGTTATGGCAGAGTGCATGATCTGGGGTGGGGTGGGGGGAAGGGAAAGGGGAATATATCTAAACTGACCTGAGAGAAATGATATCTGAAATACACAAAACATCAATAAAAGCATTAAAAAAGAAAGATTTTACTATTTTTACCTTTTTAAAAAATTTACATTTCAATGTCAGAATCTAGTGCCTAGCATATCAAAGGTACATAGTTGATGCTTGCTGAGTAAATGATTATCTATAAAATTATTTGAGACTACATTTAAGAGATTAGTTCATGTGTCATGTCTCTTTGATATTTTTTTAATAGTACAAGCTTGGTTAATATGAGGCAGATGATACAGCGATAAAGGTCTGTTTCCTAAGATGTGACTAGTGGGATGGCCTGGGGTGCAGCTGAGTCATGTTTTTGTTCCATGCAACTGAGCACAGAATCAATGATGATTAATGAAAGCAGAATGGTTAAGATGAGGCCTGGAACATTAAACTACCCCAGGCTTTTATTCTTAAGGAAGAGTCTAAATTATCTACTAACTATGAGACAGAGTAAAAAAGCCAAGCTAAGAACTCCAGGAAAAGATCATCAAAGAGCAGTAAGGTAAACCGTGACTGAAGTCAATCATACTAATTCCCCTAGAAATGAGATCCTTAAACTGTTTTGGATAAGGTACCGTTTGAGACAAAGGAAGGCTCTTTTCTCTCTTCTGTATTGAAGCTCACAAGTATTAATTCCTCTTGTACTAGATACACCAAAGACACTATTCAGTGCCACTTAATTCTGGCTTTCAAATTAAGACCAAGAGAAGTACAAGTATGGATGAGGCCTGGATCTGCCCTGGCTTTGCATCATGCTGAGTATGTAGGACAATTTAACCTCAGAGAACTTAGAACTTTGTAAATCCATGGAATCAGGAGACATTAGGAAGGATCCTTTCATCCCTACCCTGGAACATTCACAGTTATAGCCATTAATGATCTATTTCCTCAAAATCCTGTTCCCTGATCCTTTACATTAGAACTCTAGCACAGATCTCCTAGTGCCAGGCAAAGGCCAGCTGTGTACTCTACAGGAGGTCTTGGCCCTTTTGAGGGTTCCCTTGGTGGGACACAGTTAACCTGACACCTTCCTTACAGCTGCTGATGTATTAATGCTTACATTTATACCAAGAAATAAGTGGCTTCTGTGTGCTGTTGCTCCATTTATTCCCAGGGTGAGCCATGTAGGAAGTACACACAGGAAAGCACAGAACAGAGACACGTGTTGAGGTATTCAAATACAGAGAGAAACTTTATTCAAAACAAACAGGTTTATAGGCAGGGTGACCTCGCCTGCCAGGGCCCAATCCTATGTCATGCCCCTCTGTACTCCATGCAATTCAACTCTGCCCTGTATCACACACTGTGTCACAAGGTGTGTCATGAGCTTCTCTCTCCCTGTGGGGCAGGGTCAGGGAGGCCTTATGACTTCCATCTGTGCCTCTGGGAGGTGCTGGCTAGAAAACATTAGCCCCTGCATACCTAACTCACACTGGATTTGCCTACATCTCCCCCTTTTATTTATATATCTATTTTTTGAGAAGCAGGCGAGCCCACAGGAGAAGGCAACAACATAAGGGATCCTGGGCTCTGAATAGCCTGTTGCTCAAACATATCTTGAGTGTCAGGCAGGGGGAGGGGGGGCAAGTCAGGGCTGAGATTTTTATTTTTTACACTAAGATTAATTAATGTAAAAAAACAAAGAAACAAATGGAGGTGAACCAATTGTCAAACATAAGCAACGAATGTAAGCAACCTTTATGTAAAACCAATTAGCCGGGCTGGAGAGATTGCCTAGCAGTTAAGAGCACTGTATGCTCTTGTAGAGGACCCGGGTTCAATTCCCAGCACCCACATGGCGGCTGGGAACTGTCTTTAACTCCTGTTCCAGGAGAATCTGACACCCTCTTCTGACCTCCGTGGCATTGCACAACACGGGTGCACAAACCTACATGCAGACAGTACATTCATACACATAAAAAATAAATTAAGAAAAACAATTAGAAAGTATCTATATCCAAATTTTGTACAACCCAAAGTTTTTACAGACCAATTGGAGAGGCTTGTATATGCAAGTATGTTGATCCAATAAGAGTCCAGTCCATGTTTGTTGAGATCTCAGGAAACACCCCTATCTCCTCAGCCCTTACATTCTAACAAGTCCCCTTTTTTGCAACTGGTTCCCTAGGCTTTGAGGAAGGGGGCAGAGTAGGTGAGAAGTAGAACAGTCCATTTTTTTATTACTTCTTTTTTTTTAATTTTTAAACAATAATTAATAATTTATGAGTACAAGCATCCTTCATGTAAAACCAATTTACAAGCAGTTGTGCCCAAACCCACACAGCCCATGGGTCCCACCATCCAGCTGGGGGGGCTTGTATGTTCAATTAAATTGATCAGATGAGTGTCCAGACTATATTGCTGTAGTTTCGTCATTCACCCCAATCGCAACCCTTACATTCTATCATGCCCCCTCTTCCACAGATTGTTCCCTAGGCTTAGAAAAGGGGCACAGGTGGATGAGAAGCAAAACAGTCTACTTTCTCTGGAGCTGTTGTCTTGGACTCTGGTCAATTCTGGCTGTTTTCTTTCATGGGCTGACAGTTTGTCCAGGAATAACCTTTCAATCCTACTAATGAAGCACAAGCAATTAGATATATAGGTATTTAAGTGATACTTTGAACTTTTAGGTTTGTCCAGGCTTGTCTTTCTATAGGTTTGTAGTCCATCCAGGGGTCCTCTCTTTTTATTCTATTAACAAAATAGTACAAACATTACTTATCATGATAAGTCACATCATGAGCACAGACATAGATGTTTAGAAATACCATTATCCTTTATTTTTTAAATAATTTTTAATTTTTTAAAATTTTATTTATTTTTGTATGTGTATGAATGTACTGTCTGCATGCAGGTTTGTGCACCCTTGTCGTGCAATGCCGCGGAGGTCAGAAGAGGGTTTTGGATTCCCCTGGATCTGGAGTTCTCCTGGAATTGGAGTTTCAGACGGTTCTCGGCCGCCATGTGGGTGCTGGGGATTGAACCCGGGTCCTCTGTAAGAGTGGTCGGCGCTCTTAACCACTAGGCCATCTCTCCAGCCCCAATTAAAGCCCTTTTTAAGAAGAAAATATCTCAAGGACTGGAGAGATTGCCTAGCGGTTAAGAGCACCAACCGCTCTTGCAGAGGACCCGGGTTCTATCCCCAGCACCCACATGGCGGCCGAGAGTCATCTGAAACTCCAATTCCAGGAGAACTCCAGTTCCAGGGGAATCCAACACCCTCTTCTGACCTCCGGGGCATTTCACGACATGGGTGCACACACCTGCATGCAGACAGTACATTCATACACATACCGAAATAAATAAAAATTAAAAAATTAAAAAAAATAAAAAATAAAAAGAAGAAAGTATCTCAGCCCTTTTCAGATATTAAATCTGAAAAGTAAATTAATGTACACTAGCTTTAAGAATACAAACTGCACTAGAGGGTGCAAGCTAATGGTATCAGCTGTGTGCAACCCCCCAAGGAGTGAGCCATAGGCAATTAACTTTTGGGGCACACAAATATCAGGCCACCACTGAGTGCACAAATTTCCAGGCAAGTGATGTGTAGCTGAGGACTCTTGCTTTGACCAGGAGACCAGTTTTCTGTTTTTTCTCCAGTGGTCTTATATAATGCTCTCTACCATCATGAAGGTCACCTGTTTATTTGCAGGGTAAGGTCTCTAAACATCCTTTTTATGCTCACACCATGTTTTCAACAACAGGGTCTTACCATTCCTTTTTTGCATGTACCCCAACATTGCAGGCAAATAACTTTGGTTTGTGGGGAGCTTTCAGGTCCCCTAGCCAACAACTCCTTGTTAAAGGTAGTCCATAACTGGTACCACAAGCTTTTACTTACTTATATGTCTCATTTAACTATAAAGAAAAATCTAGAGGCAGGGCAATTATCCAAAGGGACAGGCAAAAATGTTCATGTCACCATACCTTTTAGATGTATAGACAAATTAACTGCCCCACTGGTACTAAAGTCCTCCTTCACTAAAATGTTTTATTTAACCATTAAGTTATAAATATTTTTTTTAATTTTTTTTATTAATTTTATTTATTTCCGTATGTGTATGAATGTACTGTCTGCATGCAAGTCTGTGCACCCGTGTCGTGCAATGCTGCGGAGGTCAGTAGAGGGTCTCGGATTCCCCTGGAACTGGAGTTCTCCTGGAATTGGAGTTTCAGACGGTTCTCGGCCGCCATGTGGGTGCTGGGGATCGAACCCGGGTCCTCTGTAAGAGCGGTCAGCGCTCTTAACCGCTAGGCCATTTCTCCAGCCCCTAAGTTATAAATATTTTATAATTATCCTTGACCCTGGTACATTTCCTTACTGATTTTACTTTTTATCTTTGTTCCTTCAGGTGTGTAGGGTATGTCTCCAACCTGTTTCACCCCTGTAAAGCATTTAAATGTTAGTATTAGCTATTAAACATAAACTAGGTCAAACACAGCTTGGGAAATTTCTATCTATTTGTATCAATTGTTGCACCAAAGTATGAATGGAGGGCATGAGTTTAGTTAATTTTACCTATAGTCATTTTACTTTAGAGGCTCATAATCAGAGAACCTGACCTCAGTACTCTTTTTAATTAATTTTTGGGGATAATGGATATTCCTTTAAGAGATTTTATATCTGTCAGCCAAAGGAAACAGTCAACCATGTCCTATAATGAATCATGATCATAATAATTGACCCAGAGAGATTCCAGCAGAAACCCCAATGTGTCACCTGGTGTGTTGGTTTCCTGAGTAGTGGCCTTTTCTAAACTTCTTTCATTTTTATTTTTTGATGTCTAGATGGGCCAATCCCTTTGTTTGTAGCCTCTGGTCCATTTTTACAGTCCAAGGATTCAGGTTGGTGATGTCTTTATATGTGGGCACATACAAGCAAACACTTGTCCCATAGTTACTTTTAAGATTTTAAATTTGAAAAATTGACAAAAGGTTTAGAGTTGAGTTTTCTGCAAACTGTATCCCAGAGGGAGCCATTTTACTCCCTCTCCATTTTAATTTACTTTTCTTTGTATTAGCACCATGAATAGGAAAGTTTTTTTTCAGACATTTACATTTTGTCCTATAATTTTTACTACACACCCACAGACAGGATCCATTTTGTAAAAGTCCATTAAGTTTATTTAATCATCTATTATTGGACTGTATCCAGTTGATTTAGGGAGGTAATTTTTTTTTAATCAAATTATCTTGTAGGTAAAGGAATGTCACAAGTAATACTATATGATACAGAAAAACATAGAGAAAATTTGTGTAGATTAATCCCAAAGTTGTTTCTAGAAATTTAATACAAATTAGAACCAAAACAAATTTTAATATCAATTTGTGTCTCCAATTAGTTTAAGTGTATTACTAGTTTTATATTAATAACATGTAACCAATTTTATTTAATATAGGCATTTTAATTTTTACCAAATCCCTAAATAATGTGTATAATGTATAGACAAAGTTTGCGCAAAACTGAACATCTGTTAAATAATCCTTGACCAGAGATACACTTTGTTTTTTTTTAAGCTATTTGACTAAACTATGAGCTTAATGAAACCAAGACTACCTATACAATCCCATCCTTAACCCATTACAACAAACTCCCAGCAATTCCTGTTCACATGAGAACCAGTTAGATGCAAACCAAATCTTGTTTTAGGTATCAAAAGAGCGTAACCAGTAGGTGGGAATATATACCTAGTAAAGTACCTAATTGTTACTACACATTTGCATATCTTTTTAATCACCCTTAATAAAGACAAATAAACCATAGACAAAACTATAACCTTTGTTGAAATTAATCTATTTGTAGTTTGTTTAATTTTATTAACAGACCTGAGGCTGAGATGGAAGGGCCAGTTCCAACCAGAGTCAGTTTTTTACTGGCTTTAAACAACAGTGATTATGTACTAACAATTTATGAAAGACCAATTAATAACTGATAGTACCAAAAGTATGAAGTAAATAGTTTTCATGAGTTGGAATTTGTACAGTTGTTTATACTTGATCTTTTAACACATGGGGATTTTTTTAAATTTTATTTATTTATTTTTGTATGTGTATGAGTGTACTGTCTGCATGTAGGTTTGTGCACCTGTGTTGTGCAATGCCGCAGAGGTCAGAAGAGGGTCTTGGATTCCCCTGGAACTGGAGTTCTCCTGGAATTGGAGTTACAGACGGTTCTTAGCCACCATGTGGGTGCTGGGGATTGAACCCAGTCTTCTGCAAGAGCAGTTGGTGCTCTTAACTGCTAGGCTATCTCTCCAGTCCCCAACACACAGGAATTTTAACACACAGAAAGTCATGAGGGATTAAAACATAAGCACATACATACATGCACGTGCATGCGCATGCATGCATGTACACAAACAGTATTAAAGGGAAGAAATTGTTAGACTGACCTGTGGAGGGAAAATTATATTATTGTTTAATACTCAATGAGAATCTAAAAAAAATCTCTCTTTAAGTTAGACCAAGATTTTCAGTTTATGTTGTTGATGAGAATCTTTATTAACAGTTGTTAAGAAACAATGTTAACTGAGTTTTAATGCCTAGGACTTTTTAATTAACCAATTAATTAATTGATTGTGCCCATATTTTTACCTAAAAGATGCTTAGGACTCCTGGGGTCTTGAGTAAAAACATTATATTTCAAGTAAGTATGTGGAGACAGAATTTAAATTGACATATTTAGCATAAAAAATTTGAGAGATATGACCATAGGTGAGAATTATCTTCAGATACCTAGCTCAAAAGGTATTAATTTTTAGGGCCTTTTTTGTTACGCATCAATTGAGGGAGCTGTTGGTGATCTGGATGCTGGTCGAGGGGTGCTATTGTTGAAGAAGAGGGGCTGTTGACCTGCGCTGTTTGTTGATGGAGGCTTCTAACAAAAGTTGATAGCTCCTGAAAAGTTGATAATCCTGCAATAGCAGCTGTGGGCTATGAAATTGATTATTCCAGTGGCCCATGGGCTACAAAATTGGTTATTTCTTAGCCCCTGGCTGTGAAGTTGTTAACTCCACAAGCCTGATGCTGGTAGCTGAAACCAGTCTAAAGGGTGGTGACCCCTTACAAGACTCTGGCTATGTAGTTCTCACCCAAGCTAAGGGATTGAATATCCACAGAGCTTACGTCTGGCTTAGGGGGTGATGCCCCTTTAAGTGACTGAGCTAGCTGAAAACCCAACTGTGGATCTGATTGATCCACAATTAGCTAGGACCTGAATTGAGAGTGAATGGAAAAAGATTAGATTTAGGTAGAAAGAGTCAGAGATTTAGAAGTAGTTGCTTAAAAATTCCACAAGAAGTCAAGAGTGCAACAATACCATCTAGAAACAACTTTTTAGATTGAAAGTTAAGGCAGATTGAAAAGGCTAGAACATGTTGAAAAGCCCTTACAGAAGCCTGGGCTTTGGTCCCTCAGTGGTGTACCAGAACATGCTTGGGGGGGGGGATTTATATATGAAGAGTAAGGGAAGAACCAGTTTCTTACAGTTGGGAAGCTAGACAAGTTTTTGGAAATTAGAACCCAAGGTTTTACTTTAGACCTGTAAAATTATGAAAAATGATTCCAAGGCCAAGCCTGGCTAGGAAGCTTTGATGTTAAACTGAGCCCGGAAGTCTCTGGCTTTCATAGCTTGAAGGAGTGACTAAGTTAGCAGGCACATGCCTGGAGGGATGGGATACTTGTTTCAGAGCCTCAGAGAGCTGGTGACTCCCCAGCCCAACAGGCCAGGAAATTGCTGGCCTCCATGGCTCCTCACCTGTGCAGTCAGCTTCTGATATCAGGCTAGGAATGCCTGAAAAACCCTGTGCCTCTAGGTTGGCCTCCCATTTGATGAACAAAGCAGTACTGCCAGCCCCATAGAATAGAGTGGAAGTTAAGGAGAAAACAAAGTTGATAGCAAAGAGGCAGGATCATGGGGTTCGAATACTAAATTTTTCAGGATTTCCTCCATCCCCATGTCTAGGCGCCATTTGTGGTGTCACCCCATTAACTCCCATGATGAGCCATGAAGGAAGTATGCACAGGAAAGCACAGCACGGAGACACATGTTGAGATATCCAAATACAAAGACTTTATTCAAAATGGAAGGTTTTATAGGCAGGGTGACCTCACCTGCCAGGACCCGATCCTAGATCTCGTACATCATGCTCCTTATGTACTCCACGTATTGCAGCACCTTCCTGCATCATAAACTGTGTCACAGGTGTGTCATGGGCTGCTCTCCCCCTGTGGGGCGGGGTCAGGGAGGTCCTGTGACTTCCACCTGTGCCTCAGGGAGGTGCTGGCTAGAAAATGCTAGCCCCTGCATACCTAACTCACATCGGATTTGCCTACACTTCTGTAGTGGTCTTTCCCAATATTCAGTGGTAAATAATGATGTAATACACATTATGGTTTCTATTTATAGTCACATAATTGATACCTGTTTACTGGGAGAAATAAAGCTAGATTTTTGGATATCAGGTTTGATTGGTTTTTAGAAACAGCTTATTAGCTTAGCAAAATGTACAAAATAATCATAGAATTTTAAGTGTTTTTCTGTCTAATCTATCTATATAATGAGAACAGTAATAATTTGAGGGTAATATTTAAATAAAAGCAAAGGATTACAGGAAGACCCTTCAACACTATAAATCATTCTGGCTTATATTGCACAATGTATATTATTCATGTTCAGTGTGTCCTGCCTACCTAGATACTTATCTTCAGAGGGATGAACAGGTCAATTTTATGTTCATAAACAGCTCAATAATTATATATTTCTCTACTTGAGAAGGAAAGGTTTGTTTAAGTGAATGAGAGAAATGTCATGGAGAATTTTGCAAGTATTTAATGTGAAAAAGTTAGTACTCCTGTGGAAAATTATTAGTAATGATATTGTCCATGAACTTTACTCTTTTGCTAAATTGAGACTCTTCCTGGAAATGTGGGTGACCCCACCTTACTCAACATTTGAGTTGGCTGTTAGTTCAGTTCATTCCACTAGCACTCTGGTCCTGAGAAGATCCTATCCTGGGAAGAATACTGAGTGCTCCAGGAGTATGAAATTGCCCTTTCTGGTGTACAGTGGCCACCAACCCCCTGTTATGTTAAGGAGTGATGGAATCTGACACACTGTGTCTCAATCCCAGGAGAGTCATATTGCGGAGCAGTTGAAAGGTGTAAGGAGTGGCTGTGGAGAAGAAAAGAATGGAGCGGTTGTTTGTTCCAACAGCGACTTGTAGGTGACTATTCCTGTTGGGCTCCTAAAAGCTGTTGCTTTCTGGTCTTTCACTGAATGGAATGTGGATCACAGAAGCAATGCCATCTTCCATTCACACACACTGAAGTCAAAGCCCAGCCCCTTGTGTGTCTTCCACATAAGCAGGGCAAAGTGCTTTCTCAGCGTGCTGTGATTTCATCGAAACTTTATATTCTGCTAAGTAAAACACCACTGTTTTCCTTCCCATTCATTCAGTAAGCATTTCACATCACTTCAGGCACCATCTGGTAGCAAGTAGTATATGGGAAATGAACTAGGCAATAAAACTGGCTTACTATTATTCAGTGCTTATTATGTATGACCCAGAATGCCTATGTTCCTCATATATATTAATTCATTTAATACAGAAGTCCATATATTATTGTGCCTACTTTCTGGATAACAGAGGTATGGTTGACTAGTGGTAAAGATACAGGAAATGTAGAGGAGTTAGCCCATGGTGGAACTGAGGGTGGAGCAATGACTCTCACATCTTTCATTGTTAACCATTCAGTAGCTGTTCACTTTACTACTAGGAATAAATCTAGGAGTAAAGCTAGTTTACTACTAGGAGTAAAGCTGTTCACTTTACTACTAGTCCATATTTTCCAAACAGTAGGGAAATAGTTAAAGTCCTATAAGTAATTCCTGGTGGCTGGGAATTAAACTTTACAAACTGCAGATTAAGTGAAGTTCACAAAGATTCAATGAACTGTGTTGCTGTAAGTGTCCTTATGAATATGGCACAGTGCATGATTTAAAAACCAAGAAGCACAGGTTCAAGGGGGTGATGTACAGAAAAAATTTGGTATAACAACAAAGGAGAAGCTGGAAAATGACAGCTCCAAGTGCTGAAGACAAGGATGCTGCTGAGCCCCTTCCCAGTCAGTGCTATCTTTTTGGAAACCAGAAGTGCTTGGAATCATTAGTTTCACTTATCCACAATATAGTAAAAATGTGAAAGTAATAAATGAATGTAAATAATAACTATGAATATATTCCCCTATTTATAATGGAGTTATTTCATGATAAGCCCCCTATAAGTTGAAAATACTGAAAGTTAAAAGTACAGTGAAGGGGCTGGAGAGGTGGCTTAGTGGTTAAGAGAGCTGGCTGCTCTTGCAGAGGGCCCAGGTTGACTTCTCAGCACCCAAGTGGTGGCTGACAATCATTTGTAACTCTATTCCTGGAGTTACATCTCTCTTCTGGTTGTTGTGTGCACTGCATGCCTGTTGTGCTCATACATGCAGGCAAGACACTCATACACATAAAATAAAGGCAAATAAATCAAATACTAAAAGCCCCACATTTAATGCACTAGCCTATTGAACAGAATAGATTGCAGGACAATGCACAGGAAAGTACTGGATGCTTTACCTTTGTTATCATAGGGCTGTCTGGAATTGTGGCATTGCTCACCTTTGTTGAGAATATCATTGTAGGGGGCTGGGGAGATAGTCTAGCGGTTGGGAGCACCAACTGCTCTTGCAGAGGACCCGGGTTCCATCCCCAGCACCCACATGGCAGCTAAGAACCATCTGTAACTCCAATTCCAGGAGAACTCCAGTTCCAGGGGAATCCGAGACCCTCTTCTGACCTCCGCAGCATTGCACGACAGGGGTGCACAAACCTACAGGCAGACAGTACATTCATACACATACAAAAATAAATAAAAAATAAAATAAATGAAGACTAATTTCTTCAGAGACTTTTGACTCTTCTTAAAAAAAAGAAAAAAAAAAGAAAAAAAAAGAGAATATCATTGTATTCGATAGGTATCTCAGGAAGTGACTTATTATATTGGTGTATACTAGCAAAGGCTCCATAGGCCCACCATGGCTATTTGCATGATGGCATTTGGAAGGAACCAGGAGCTTCTCACTCCAAGAAGCCAAGAAGTAGGAGCCCATAGAACAAAAAGGACAAATGTCCAGCCCCTGTCTGAGGATGAAGGCCTGGAAGCTTCCTGAAGAATTGCTGTCACAAGTCTATATTCAAATGAAGCTGAAATGTGACGTGTACAGGCAACAGAAGCAGAAGGAAGGAAGTAAAGAGGAAGAAGAGAGGGAGGGAAGGAGGGAGGGAGAGAGAAAGAGAGAGAGAGAGAGAGAGAGAGAGAGAGAGAGAGAGAGAGAGAGAGAGAGAGAGAGAGAGATCCTGAGAAATGACTGATGTAACACAAGTAACTAAGCGTCCTTGTCTTACCTGGAGCTCGTTGGCTGGTACTTCCCAAATCAAATGTGCGATTTCTTTCCTCACTGATCCACAGGCTGATTTGCTCTCATAGATGGGAGATACAGCATTTTTTAAGGCATTTCTCATATTCAAGTTGACAACCAAAATAACCAACATGAGACTACATATTGCTAGGTTAAAATTCAACATTCAAAAACTGATTACTTTCTGTGGAATAGGTGTTTGTCTTCATAGCATTATAAAGTCAAAAGTTGTGAAGTGGACAATCTAAGTTCAGACCATCTGTCCAGGTTAAGATGGTAATTAAAATGATATGATTTATTCTTAAAATGGGTTTGACTTTTATTTCAAACTATATATGTTTTCTCCAGTGTTTTCTTTGCTCTATTGAAATGTTTGTGTTTAAAGGTAATGAGGTTGCTAAGTTAGCTTCAAATAAGCCTCCAAACCAGAAGATAAAAGAGATCACTGATTGGCCTAACTTGATTTCTGTTACTGTGATGAAACATGGGCCAAAATCAACTTGGGAGGAAAGGGTTTATTTGACACATGGGTCGCAGTGCGTCACTGAGCAAAGCCAGGACAGAAAGTCAAGGCAGGAGTGGACACCACAGAGGAGCATTGCTTATTGATATGTCCCCTCTGGCTTTCTCAGTGACTGTTATCAAACAGCCCAGGTTCACCCACATAGGGATGGCATTACCCAGAGTGGACTGGGCCCTCCTATAACAACCAGGAACATAGTCAATGATGCACAGAATGATGCACAGAATACCTGCAGGCCATTCTAATGCAATGATTCCTCAACTGAGTTTTCTGGTCCCAGCTATCTCTAATTTGGGCCAAGTTGACAAAACCTGATCAGCACACTGATGATTCTTTTACTGCCAATAGCAATCCAGTATAAGCATGACATTGAATAAAATCAGGTTTGGTCTTGGGTCTCCAGAATCTGGTAAAGTAATTTAACATATAGGCTTAGTGTTAGGGTTTCTGGGTCAATAACTGAATTCCTTTTCTACTTGGAACTTAACAGTGATAATTAATGCTGATGGTATCTAAATCAACCCTAGTTCTCAGAACTCAACTTCACTACTCTTGCTTTCTGGACTTCAAGTCCAAGCAGGAGCTTAACAGTGAAACACCAAGTGTGTCTCCTGAGGAGGCTGATACACTCTAAAGAGATATTTGAATTTCTAAACATATGCTCATATATCCAGGGAATAGGAGACTAAGGTGTGCACTAAAGGCAGTAAAAGAAATTTAAGTTATAACAGACCAAATCTGTTCAAATGGGTCTATTAATTACAAATTATTCATTTAATGTTATAAACGAGGTAAGAATAGAGTTGTTAAGAGTTTATCTGATTGCCTAAAACATCTACCCAAGCTGAACAACACAATTTTTTTTAATTTATTTATTTATGTGTATGAATGTACTGTCTGCATGTAGGTTTGTGCACCCGTGTCGTGCAATGCTGCAGAGGTTAGAAGAGGGTGTTGGATTCCCCTGGAACTGGAGTTCTCCTGGAATTGGAGTTACGGACGGTTCTCAGCCGCCATGTGGGTGCTGGGGATCGAACCCGGGTCCTTTGCAAGAGCAGTGCTCTTAACCGCTAGGCTATCTCTCCAGCCCCGAACAACACAAATTTAAGACCTACTTTGGTTTGTTGTAGAAGTAGGCTTTCAAGAACTTGGGGATATCAAAATGTTCATGTGAGTTTGTCATTCAAAACCAGTTCATTTCTATTTAAGACCTAAAGTGCTATACAAAACAAATGTTAGATAAACCTGGCATCCTTGAAGAGCTTTGTATTATGTGACAATTCCCTGCCAGATAAAACCATCCTTGAATGGAAGCTCTTAACAAAGGATTTCTAAAGGAGGTAAACAAAAGGATGCTCTAAGAGGAAATAGCTCAATAACTTCAGGAACTCCCTGAAACTGATCAGATTCAAGAGATCCTAAGTTTATTCAATCCGTAAGGACTCCTGGGAGACACTCTCCCACAAGCTGAGCTGCCTAGAAGAGGCTCAGACCAACTCAGCTGTGTAGAAGTCACACTCTCCAACCTGCTGAGCTGCCTGTAAACTGTTGGGTGAGCTCCAGGTTTCCAGGTGTCATGAGCTGTCACCCAAGCTGGGTGGGCTTTTGGTGATGCTGCTGTCTTGAGTCATTTCTGCTAAGATAAGCAACCTAAGTTATATTCCCATAATTAACTCTTCTAAAACTTATTGGCTCAACAAAGTGGATTTAGTGGTATCTTTAGTTTGGTCTGTTGCTTGTTTCCTACCTGGAGCAAGTAGACCTTTGTTCAGATCTCACAGTAAAAGTATCACACAACACTGCAATTGTTCTTTCTTTTTAAAATATTTTTATTCAAGTTTGTATATTTCATATATCACTTCTCAATCCAGTCCAGATTCATTTCCCCTTCCATACCCCTACCCCTCCTGAGTTCATAGAGTCTGCCATAAAGGTCCGGTATCACATTCTGAGTCTTTTCAAAGTATTTCAAAACAGAGGATTAATTTCGGGGGTAGAAGTTTACTGCTTCAGTTGGTTGGTTCCCTGTCCCAGTTCTTTCAGTTCTTTTATTGTTGTTGTTTCCTCCAGTCCTATATATATATATATATATAAAATCACTCCTATACTAAAATCCTGTCATCGTAAAATAAACTGTTATTTCCAAAATATATTTCAGGATTCACATTTTCCCTTTTAATTTTATATTACTCTAAAATATGCATACATACCCTCCAGCCATATACCAAAATTACAAAGTCTAAATATAAGTGGTAGGTTAATTCTAGAACCCGTTAAGACAGTCACATTATAACAGCACAGTTACTTTTAGATAGAGAGAAATATAACTTTAACATTACTCAGTTTGCCTTACAAGTAGGTACTTGGTGCTAGCATCCACAAATGAGGGATACCATTCATCATTTGTTTTTCTTGGACTGTGTTACTTCACTTAGCGTAATATCTTCTAGTTCCATCCATTTACCTGCAAAGTTCATGATGTCATCTTTTTTTAATGCTGCATAGAGTTCCATTGTGTAGATGTACCACATTTTCTCTATATACTTGTCAGTTTAGGGGCACTTGGGTTCATTCCAGCTCTTTGGTACTCTGAAGAGAGCTGCAGTAAACATGGATGTGCACGTATCTCTATGATAGAATGAGTCTTGTGGGTATATACCCATGAGTGGTATGACTGGGTCAGGTGGTAGGCTCATTTTGAGTTTTTTAAGGTTCTTCATAGTTTTCCATAGTGATTGCATGAGTTTGCATTCCCACCAACAGTGGACGCATGTTCCCCTTTCCCCACAACCTCTCCGGCATTTGGTATCATTTGTTTTCTTTATCCTAGCCAGTCTTGTTGGAATGGGATATCTTAAAGTGGTTTTAATTTGCATTTCCTTAATTATTAGCAATGTTAAACACTTTTTAAGATGTTTCTCAGCCATCTTTACTTCTTCACTTGTGAAGTCTCTGTTCATCTCTTTACTCCATCTTTTGAGTGAGTCATTTGTTTTCTTCTTTGTTTTTTGTGTAGTTTATATATTCTGGAGGTTAATGCTCTGTCAGATGTATCACTGATGAATGTGTCCTCCCACTCTGTGGGTTTTCTCTTCACTTCCCTGATTGTTTTATTTACTGTACAGAAGCTTTTGAGTTTACTGAGGTACCACTTGTCAATTGTTGACCTTATTTCCTGTGCAGCTGGTATCTGATTTATAAAGTCTTTTCCTAGGCCTATGTCCTATAGGTTGCTGCCAAAATTTTCTTCAATCACCTTCAGAGTTTTGGGATTCACATCGAGGTTTTTGTTACATTTGGAGTTTTTAGTAGAGCATAGGTTTTTGAAGTATTCCTGTATAATTGTCTGGATCTTTTTGTTGTCTGTTATGATGTTTCCCTTTTCATCACAAATTCTATTGATTTAGAGTTGTTATTTCTTTCTTTTGGTTAACTGGGCTAGAGGTTTGTCTATCTTGTTTATCCTTTCAAAGAACCAATTTTTGGATTATTGATTCTTTGTACTGTTTTCTTTGTTTCTATTTCATTGATTTCTGCTCTGATTTTTGTTATTTCTTCCTGTTTGTTGGTTTTGGGGTTCATTTGTTGTTGTCTCTCAAGTGTTTTTAGGTGCAGTGTTAGTTTGTTTATTTATGCTCTTTCTGTTTTTTGAATGTAGGCACCCAGGGAGGACTATAAACTTCCCTCCTAGAACTGACTTTAAAGTATCCTAAAGGTTTTGTGGTGGTGTATTGCCATTCTCATTTAGTTTCAGGAATGCTTTTATTTCTTTCTTTATTTCTTCCTTGACCCATTCATTGTTCAGCAGTGTGTTGTTTAGTCTCCATATGTTCTTGTACATACTAGGGCTTATCCTGGTGTTGATATTGAGCTTTATTGCACTGTGGTCTGATAGAATGCATGAAATTATTTCAATCCTTTTGTATTTGTTGAGGCTTTTTTTCCATGTCCGAGTATGTGGTCGATTTTGGAGAATGTTCCATGCGGTGCTGAGTAGAAAGTATATTCTCTGGTATTTGGGTGGAACATTCAGTAGATGCTTGTGAGATCCATTGGAAATAATGTATTGTTCAGTTCAGATGTCTCTATGTCTATTCTTTGTCCAGTTGATCTATCCAAAGGGCTCAGTGGAGTATTGAAGTCCCCCACTATTAATGTGCTGGGATTAATCTGTGCTTTACCGTTTTAAAGGGTTGTGTTTATAGAGTTTGATGCACTGGACTTTGGTGCATATATGTTTATGATTGTAAAATCTTCATGGTTAATTGTTCCTTTGATAAAGATGTAATGGCCCTCTTTATCTTTTCTGATTAGTTTTACTTTGGGGTCTATTTTGTCTGGTATTAGAATAGCAACTCCTGCTTGCTTTTTGGTACCATTTGCTTGGAATATCTTTCTCCATCCTTTCACTTTAAGTTGGTGCCTGTCCTTGAGGGTGAGATGGGTTTCTTGTAGACAGCATATAGATGGATTTTATTTCCTAATCCATTCTCCCAGTCTATGTTTTTTGATTAGGGAGTTTTGACCATTAATATTTAAGATTATTATTCAGAGATGTGTGTTTCTTCCTTTTGCATTATTTTCTGTTTGGATTCTTGGTCTAGGTTTGTATTTTCACAGTTATACTTTCATTAATTTCTTTCTCTAACTGCTCAGGATAGGTGTTCCTTTCCTCTATCCTTTGAATTGCTTCGAGTATTTTCTGAAGGCTTGGTTTCCTGGACATGTATTGTTTCATCTTGTTTATGTCATGAAAGACGTTTCTTTCTCTTCCAACTATAAGTGACATTTTTGCTTGATATAGTAATCTGGGTTGGCATCTATAGTCATTTAATACTGGGAATACATTCACCCATGTTCTTCTGGATTTCATAGTTTGCACTGAGAATTCAGCTGTAATTCTGATGGGTTTTCCTTTATATGTAACTTGTTCTTTTTCCCTTGTGACTTTCAGTATTTTGTCTTTGCTTTGGGTGTCTAGCATTTTAACTATGATGTGGTGTGGGGAATTTCTTTTCTGATCTTGTCTATTTGGTGTTCTATGTGCTTCTTGTATTTGTAAGGGTTTGCCTTTTTTCAGTTGAACTTATGATCAATACCATTGTCTTGGGATTCTCTTTTTAAATTTTTTTTTATTTTTGGTCTTTTTGAGACAAGGTCTCCCTGTAACTCACTCTGTAGACCAGGCTGGCCTTGAACTCACAAAGATCCACCTGCCTTTGCCTCCCGAGTGCTAGGATTAAAGGCGTGTGCCACCACGCTTGGCTGTCTTGGGATTCTTTTCTTTTCTCTATCCCTATGATGTGAAGGTTTGGTCCTTTTATAGTGTCCCACATTTCTTGATCCACTCTTGTGGTTTTTTTTTTTTTTTTTAATTTTCATAATCTTTGTTTGAGTTTTCTAGTTTTTTCATGTTATCTTCCAGGTCTGATATTCTTTTTTTTGCTTCATCCAATCTGCTTCTCAGGCTTTCTCCCTTCATTTCCTATTGATTGGATGAGTATTCAATTTCCTTTTTCCTTTTTATTTCTTTGATTATATCTATGATTGTTCTTCTAAGATCAGCATCCTGGGCTCCTTCCAGGAAGATCTCATTGTAGTGATCTTTTTTTTTTTTTTTTGTCTCTTTGAGACGGGGTCTCCCTGTAGCCCCAGCTGTCCTGGAACTTACTCTGTAGACCAGGCTGGCCTTGAACTCACAAAGACCCACCTGCCTCTGCCTCCTGAGTGCTAGGATTAAAGTCATGCGCCACCAAGCCCGGCTATAGTGATCTTTTATAACACTGATAGAGTTTGGTGGGGATTTATCATGTGCTTTTTCCAAGTATTTTTTTTCCTTTATGTTTTTGACATGTGGGTTTGTTTTATTGTTTGTATTCTGGTGCAAATCTCAAATGTTTCTTCGCTGGACTGAAGGCTTACTTTGCTTGTTTCCTACAGATGTGTTTGTTGTCTTCTCCTTGGTTTTATGTAGTGCTAGTTGTGCTAGTTTTCTGGTTTTCAATTTGGTTATATATTGGAAGGTTCAGCTGGCTCTTCCCTTTCTGGTCTGGAGGTTCTCCAGAAATCTGGAAGTAACAATCATGTAGGTTACCTGCTGAGCATGTGCCTGCCTTGTGGTCAGGTGTTGCTACAGCTCTTCTCAATGGGATACCCTCACTGTAGCTCAAGGGGGGTTGCTTCACCCTCTGGACCTGGTGGGTGTCCAGATGGCTGGGTCACTCCACCCTGCTGCTGTGCTGCTGTGCATGCTGGGCCAGGTGTGGCTGGCTGGTAGATAACAGGCTGGGCCCAGGGCCCTGATGAGCCTGTCTGGTGCTGTTGTCTCTTATTCCCCAGGTACTGGGCTGCCTCCTCTCTCTGGACCTGGTGAGTGTCCTGCTGGCTGGATGACCCCACCTGCCTCTGTACATGCTGGGCCAGATGTTGCTGGCTGGTAGATAACAGGCTGTGCCCAGGGTCCTGATGAGCCTGCCTGGTGTTGTGCTCACCTATTCCCCAAGTGCTGCACTGCCTCCTCTCTCTGGACCTTTGGGTGTCTGGCTCAAATTGTTCTTTCTTGTAGGTAAGACTTTACTATGGCTGCCACTGAATTAAAGGAACAAAAGTGGAAAGGAAATAAAAGCGTTACAGAATTACACAAAGTGGTGTCAGTCAGCTGCCAAATGTAAAACGGTTATGGTTGCTTAACTGTATGGTAGAGTCAAAGCAGCAACTGGTCAGAAAAAGCCTGATTCATGTAGTATAGTATCAACTAGGTGATCTGGGTATTTCTACAGGTGAAATAATGGGATATCTATTAAATTGTCCATTCATCTGTATAAACAAATGCTCGAGGTCCAGGAAACTTAACCTGAACCAGAGTAACAGAGTCATGACTTTCAGTCAAGTACCAGATCTGACATAATGTACAAATCAAAAGCCTCATGAAGTAAGGAGAATCCAGGTGTACATGAAGAGAAACCTTGGTATATGCCAAAGTTTATGTTATTAATCTTTCTCCCAATCTGCAGAAATGCAATCTATAGTCTTTTAATGGGAAAACTACACTGCAGAAAAAAATAATCTTCAGGGGTTAAAGACAGTTTTCCTGAACTGATATTAATTGTAGGAGACCCCCAAAGTCAGGGTAGCAGGGCAATGCCTCACTTGCACTTTAATTCGGGTCCATCTTATAGTGGGCTCAGTGGGTCCTTCAGTCCATTCCGTGGTTATTCCCTTTTTGGTTAGCTTTCTGTTCTTTCGACAAAATAGCTGAGAAAAACAAGTTAAAGGAGGAAAAACTTCTATCTGTTGCAAAAGAAGCTCCTCTGATGACTGGTGATTGTCATACTTGTCTGTAAATATAAGGATCTATGTTTAGTACATAGTAAGTACATTGTCCAGGGATCCACAGCCTCAGGGTTTTCTCTAAAATTTATTACCTCTCCAGCCATGTGTATTTGCCTATGTGTACAGTGCCACACAGGAGATCCCTCCCATGGAGAGGGCTTTAAGCCCAGTTAGGTTGCTTATGGAACATGATGAAATGTGGGGTAGGGAGAATATTAATGCATCTCTCAATTCTCATCACTGCAGTTCCCTCATGCAACAGAGCACAATTAACACAAAAGGCCACAAGTGGCCAAAGTTTGCAGAGTGTGGGTCCCTGGACAGGACTCTTAATTACACTTCAACCCTCCAGGGCTCAGGGACCATTGTTGAAGAGGAAAAATTGTAAGGACAGTGGGAGGGGATGCATGACCACAGGGAAACCAAGTCTTAAAGATTCCTGGGACCTTGCTCATTTGAATCTACAGCAATGGTGTCAGCATACTAAAGACCTATGCCAACTCGAATGGACAAAAACCCAGCATAGACATGGGGAAATGGACAGCAGGCCCCAACCTTAGCTGAAGAACTATTGGAAGGTGATTACTGCTGGGTGAGGGAGATTTGGTCTTTAAGGCAGAGACTCTAGACAGGCTGACTAGACCCCAGTTGATGAACTCGCACTGAGGGAAGTCCGAGTACATTCACTTGACTCAATAGGCCTTAATGTAATAACAGAATGCATGCAATCTGGTGGTATGGGCTATGGAGGGTTTGGGATGTGAGAAGGGTTATAAAAATGATTAAGATGTTTTGTATGAAATGCACAAAGATTCAATAAAATATACATAAAAATAAAGTAGGGGCCGAGCGTGGTGGCACATGCCTTTAATCCTAGTACTTGAGAGGCAGAGGCAGGTGGATTTCTGTGAGTTCAAGGCCAGCCTAGTCTACAGAGCGAGTTCCAGGACAGCTGGGGCTACAGGGAGACCCTGTCACAAAAAGACAAACAAAAGTAAAAAATTAAAGGGAAAAAAGTTGATTTCAGAGGTTTGAGTCCAAAGTTCGCTGGCTCCCTTCATTTAGGCTTTGGGTGAGGTAAAATATCATGCTGATAAGAGTTAGGAGCATGTGGGAAAGTTGAATCTCATCTCATGACAGCCAGGAAGCAGAATATGGGGGCGAGGAATAAGATAAATCCTTCAAGAACATGCCTTAAGTGAGATACTTCCTCTACCAGGTCCTCCCTCCTTACTTTTCAATCATTCATTCAGCTTTGAACCAATCAGTGGACTAATACACTCAGGAAGTTAAAATTCTCATTATCCATCAGGCTCTCAACAATCCAGTGTGATCCAGCCTCCAGCTGTGGTAGACCTAGTATATGTCATATCCAAACATTTTCTTTTTTTAATGTGTGTGAATGTATTGTCTGCATGCATGCAAGTGTACCCATGTTGTGCAATGCCTCCAGAGGTCAGAAGAGGGTGTTGAATCCCCTGGAGGTGGAGTTATGGACAGTTGTTAGCTAACATGTGGGTGCTGGGAACTGAACCTGGTAGAGCAGCCAGTGCTTTTAACCACTGAGCCATCTCTCCACTCCCCCAAATCTTAACATCTTCTCAGTTACAGAATGCATAAATGGAGTGGGTATATTCAGTAGCTGACAAGTTCTCCACATTAATTCCTAGATCTGTGGAGATCAGGGTCATCATGATGACTAGAACTACATTGACTTAGGAAAAGAATAAACTAATAGAGACACTGTGTTCTGGTCTCTTTCTATTGCTATGATATAAACACTGACCAGAACCAACTTGGGGAGGAAAAGGTTTCTGTGGCTTTCAGCAAAAGTTTTTCACCAAGGGAAACCAAGGCAGAAACTCAGGGCAGAAATCTGGAACATAGACCATAGAGACCTTATTCCTCTGGTCCATCCTCAGCCTGCTTATGTAACACAGGACCATCTGCCCAAGGATGGCACCACTTGCAGTGTGCTGCGCCCTCCCACATCACTTAGCAATCAAGAAAATACCCCACGGAGATGTACATAGGTTGATCCAGGGGAGGAAATTCCTCAGTTGAGGTTCCCTCTACCCAGGGGTGTCATGATAACAACTGCAGCTATCCATCACATACGGTGTGTCTGAATGATCGCAAAGGACGGTGTCACCAATGGGTTGACAATGGACCAGCAGTAATTGTATGGACCTGCTCTAGCTGCTGAACCAAATATAGTTGCATTTTTTGAGCTGATTCACACTCTTGAACTAGTCTCTGCTCTTATTTTGTTTGTGGGAATCTTCGTCATCCTTCCCCTCCACAAGGAATCACATTGTTCCTTTGCCTTGATGACAACCTGCTGGTCAAACTTAATGAACAAGAATTAGCAACAACTTTAGATTTTTTGAAGGACAGGAAATGAAATAGAAGCTAGGGAAAACTCACTGAAGTTTCTTTGTCTAGGGTTTGTATGGCCCTTCAAGATATCTCTTCTAAAACCTGAAACAGATTGTTGAATCTGTTATTCCTATGACTCAAACTGTGTCACAATGTTTAGTGGGAACTCTTTGGAATAATTGCTTATTTGGATTTTTACCCTGACCCATTTAATTGAGGGACCCAAAATTTTGTTAATTTTGAAAGTAGACACCAGAATAATAGATGGCTTTGACTCAGGTTCTACCTGCTGCGAAAACTATTTTAACACTTGAGCCATATGCTATAGCAGCTCAGATTGTCCTTGAAATGCTAGCGACAGATACAGATTCTGGAGTCTATTCCAAGATCTCATCAGTAACTCATGCACATGTCCTTAAGAGTTTAGAAGAAAGTGTTATTTTCTTCCACCTATCAATACTCATTTTTTGAGAAACACCTCTAGGCCTGCTACAGACCTGCTACAGAGAACAAATGATTAATATCCGGGCATGATACAGTACAAATGGAGCAGCCTATCGTAAACTGTGTGATAGCTATTCCCAACAAGCAATAAAGTTGGGTGTGTGTAGCAACATCTCATCATCAAATATCAGTGGTGTGCATTTGATCAAGCTCCAGTTTTCTTTTTTAATTTTTTGAGAAGTTCATACATGAGTATTTAGATCATTTACCCCCTTCCTACTCCTCCAACAAACTCTGCCCATGTGTTTCCCTCCCCCTCCAAATTTACATAATCTTCTCTGATTATTATTTTTACACATACACAAATTTACACACACACACACACACACACACAGCAGAATGAGTCCATTTGGTGGTGTTTAGGGCTGCCTATTTGGGATTAGATAACATCTCAGGAAGCTTGTCCCCAGAGAAAACTGAGTCTCCCTCTTTCAACATCCATTGATATCCTCCTATGGCTCTGTGTCCCAGTGTGTAATCCTGTGAAATTTCCATAGTGTGGAAGTTTCATGGGTACAGCTTCCCTGTCCTGGTTTGAATGTATTATCTAGCTGCAAGTGTCTCATTCACCCTGATTCTTACAATCTTTCTGTCTCCTCTTCCCTAATGTCCCTTGAGCCTAATGTGTAGAAGTTGCATTGTAAATCTATCACCTGGGGATAGGCACCACACAGTTCCTCATTGTCTGTATTTTGATCAACTGAGGAACTCTGTATAAGTCACCATTTGTTACAAAATACAAAAATAAGTTTCTTTGGTGAGTTGTGAGAGCTACACTTACCTTTGAATATAAAGATAACTGTTTAGAATATAGTAAAAAGTAACATTGGTTTAGAAAACTGGAAGTAATAGGTGCTTCTCTAGGGTCTGTGAGCTCTCCAGTATTTGGCTATGTTTACAGTATCAGGCATGGATTTCCTCCTATGGAGTGGACCTTAAGTCCAGTTGGGAAGAAGAAACTAAAGAGTAGATGATAATAGGGCACAGGGTCTATCATGAGGGAAATGAAGAAGTAGGGGGTGGTGCTTTAACTAAGGAAGAAGGTGGGAGTGTTATAGATGAGGACAAAGAGGAATAGAAATAAATAATACTATGGTTGCCTTAAAAATCATAGAAAAATGTATTATCTCATAAGCCTATTTAAAACTACATATATAATGTGTGTGTGTGTATGTGTGTGTGTGTGGTGTGTGTGTGTGTGTAGCTGAAGGCTGTCTAACAAAAATTACAGTGCCAAGTAAGGAAAACCTCCCCTTGAGTTGTTGTAGTCCAAGAAACTACAAAAATAATATAGGTAATTGCCACATCCCTTTGTTATCTCCCAGAATTTGAAGGTGAGTCTCTATTTCTGAAGGGAACACATAATTTGGAAATTGGACTTAGACTAATTGACCTGGAACTGATCTGCAAGCCTCCTCCATGAAGACTGGCTCTCATAGTGTCAGAAGTTGCTATGTAAGCTGTCAAGGGAGAAAATCAACCAATGGTAGCTATTGACTTGGTTCTTGGCTAGACTGTTAACCAGAATGCCTCCGTATGGCTTTTCCAACATGGTAATCTCACCGAAACCAAATGTTTTCATGGTGGCTAATTCAAAATGAGCAGAATGTGGTGAGGCCATAGGTCTTTTTCTGGCCTGGCCACAGAAACAATATAATATCATTTCAGCTTTTTTTTTTTTTAACCACAAATACATCATTAAGTTAGAAGGAGGTCAAGAGAAGAAGAAAAATGACTTCTTTTGAAAGAAAGAATGTCAAGACTTTGTCCACATGTTTTAAGTATGTCATGTAGAATGAGGGTAAGGCCCAGGTTTCTTGAGTTGATATAAAATAGCAATATGGGCTTTGATATGACATAGAAGCTCACCAACCTTCCTTCCCTCAGTGCGTGCACAACCTTAAACACAGTAAAAAAGACATTTTGCTCCTGTCACCTACATTGAAAAAGAGAAAGGCTGGCATCTACCGTGCACATCAAGACAGTATCTGTGCAAGTTCTCTCGTTTTTCGTGCCCAGGACTCAGTGAACATGGGGAGGAAAGTTTCCCTCCACCACCACCACCACCACCACCACCACCACCACCACCACCACCATTTAATTTGCCAATTTCCAGTACTTATTTAAGTATAATTCAAAGAAAGCTAAGTATCTGATTTATAGTTTGCTTTTTAGTTAAGAGATAGTAGATCTCCTGGGGGCTGAAGATGTGGCTCATCAGTGAAGAGCACTGGCTGCTCTTGCAGAGGACCTGGGTTCAATTCCCAGCACCCACATGGCAGCTAACAACCATCTGTAACTCCGGTTCCAGGGGAAGCCCACACCTTCTTCTGACTCCATGGGCTTTGCACAGTGTGGGTGCACTTACACACATGCAGAGAATCCATTACTACACATAAAATAAAAATAATAAAAATTTTTAAAAAGAGACAATAGATATCCCTCAAAATTTATATATTAATCCCGAAAGAAAATTAATGATGTTCCTCTGAGCAGGCATTGCTATGTCATACTTACATGGGGCCTCGCTCTCATGTTTCTGCTGCATCACCATAAGGCAGGCATTTATAAGGCATTTAAGTAAGTTTAGCTGTAGAATCTCTCTGATCAAATCAGAATTCCTGGTGGTTCTATTCTGATGAAACATTCTTTTTTCCTTTCTGGTTTAGAAAGGAAAATTCATTATATTTAATCCAAAGTTTCATTGTATTGGGATCAAGAGAAATCTGTTCTTTGAAATTCACAAAAGAGTTAAACCAAATGAACAAATCCAATTTATGGAACAATAGTATGTAAAAGTCAAAAGCCAGGGATTCTCCTGGCTTAATACTGAATGTCCCATGTGGAAATCGTTTCAGCTGAAATTGTTCGCATGGTGCAGATGAAAACACTGTACACTGCAGCTTCATCAGGCTTGCCAGGCATCTCCTCACACCAGCCTCTGCATATCTGACAGATGGAGAAGTTAACCTCTCTGTTACTTTGATGAGACAGAGATAAAAACCAAAGCCCTGGTGATTTTATAGAAGCACCAGCTGATCGTGACTTTGGATATCTCCTGCACCTACTTGGTGGGAAGACATCCTTGACTCAAAGCAGATGCTGTCCCTTTGGCTTGGCCCACTAAATACCACATTGCTCAGAGGGCTCTGTGGTTCACAAGGTACCCTCAAGGAGCTTGGCCAGAACCAGAGGATAATGTTTTTCTGTATCATAAAATATGGATAGACAGACACGGGAAGATTTTTTCAGGAGATTTTTTTCATCCTGGAGACCAACTTAATACACAACAGACAACCACAGTATTACCCTCTGAGAGGATGTGCATCCCTCATCCCCCCACAGCTCTCCTAGCTCCAATGGGGACCTCTTTCTTCCACCCTCATTTTGGAAGTTTAAAAAGCCATTATCATAAAATCTAAGTTTCCAGATTTTAGTTACCTCTACTTTCACCGAATGACAAAGAAGTGTTTTATTTACAGATGTTTTCTGATTGTGCCTTGGGTTATTTTCTGGGCAACTGACTCTACAATTGGAGAACAGTTTTCTTCTTTCCTTGTGGGAAAAAGGAAAGTGGGGTGTTGTCATTGAGCAACATATTTAAACAGGCAAAGTTTTAGAATTACAGAATTTATTTAGTTTCCATTAAGACTATCTAATTATAAATAATTACACTAAACTGATTTAATTTCATCTTCTCAAGCTTTATTATAGCAACAAACTTAACCACCACGTGCATTTTGTTAAATAGACCATTGCACTGTGAAGAGGGCAAAAATAATACTTAACAAGATTGATCTGACCTGTATGGGAAAGGAGGGATTAACAATAATTGAGCATTTTCTCCAGTATCATTTCCAATTCCATTAGTGCTGAAACAGAAGTAGGTGTTTCAAAAAAATGAGTTCACAGTAAAGAATTTAAGGAGATTAGCACAGTTTTAATAGATGGTCCCTGCCCTACTTAGGACTTAATGCCAGAAATAGGCAAACAATTTGTTTTATATGAGGCTAAATTTTCAAATATGTAAGAAATTAAATTATTAAGGCTAAATGCTGAGAAATGACTGTAATAATAAAGCTTGGTATTCATTTTGTTTTTTTTTTTCCACAGCCTAGAAGTGTTTCAAGATATAGCCTTTCTACTCTGAAGATGAAAAATGAACTACATGTTTTACAGTGGTTATTCTTGAAATCATATTCAGCTTCTCTTGAAAAGTAAAGAGTTTTACTGTATTTCTGCCTGTAAAATTAATATGTTTGCAATGCACAAATCCAGGTGGAACAAATTATACGAAGAGCATACAGAAATTGCCTATAGGCCTACCATGGAGATAGCATAACTATTAACATACTGATATATCACTCTCCAGATGTATTTTTGATGTATGAAGATTACTTTATGGAATTATTAATAAAGCATAGCATATGTATAGAAAGTGAATAAATAATATATATTCTAGAGAGAATACACGAGGACACTAGCCAGAAACCCTGCCATCTCCTTGACTTTTAACAACATAGATTCATTTTCACTGGCTCTGAATTTATTTAAGTACAATTATATTATTTACTCTTTTATTTGGCTTATATTGCATAATATTAAAATATAAGATATAGGACTGGAGAGATGGCCTAGTGGCTAAGAGTGCCGACTGCTCTTGCAGAGGACCCAGGTTCTATCTCCAGCACCCATATGGGGGCTGAGAACCATCTGTAACTCCAATTCCAGGAGAACTCCAGTTCCAGGGGAATCCGACGCCCCTTCTGACCTCCGCGGCATTGCTCAACATGGGTGCACAAACCTGCATGCAGATAGTACATTCATACACATATGAAATTAAATAAATTAATTAATTAAAAAATCAAAACATATTTAAAAATAAAGAATAAAATATAGGATATAAAGACATAATCACATTGTTGCATGTTATTGTAATCTTCTTGCTTTCATTCATATTTGTAATTATAGTATACAAATGTACTATATTTTAATATTTTTTCTAGATTTTTTTTCACACTTGGGGCCATTAGAAATAATCTGATTTACTTTATGCTGGAATTTTGGGTGATCTTTAACTTGCTATATTGTGAGGTTGGGGATTGGAAAGGTCCATAGATATTCCTGTGCTCAGTCTTTAATGCCTGCTAGAGAATGTTTTTCCAAAGTGACAATAATAAATGACATGTTCACTAGCAAAGTACGAGCATTTTATTTGCCGTCACTCCTTGCCAACAATCACATAATGGTTTCTAAAAAATAAATAACAATCAAATATTTCTGGTTTCTTATGTTATCTAAGTGTAAATATTCTGTGCATCTTTCCATCCCAATAATAGAAGCTATCACTATCATTTAAAATTTATGTGTAATAATCTTTTGGCCATGTTTCTCAATGTGTAGCCAATTATTTGTTCACTGATAGTTCTTGAAATTTAAAGATTTTATTTTATAACAAATGTACGTACTTGTATATATAATCAAAACATAATCCTTTTCAAGAAATAAAATAACTGGTTTTCTTGTAATGTGCATCACCCTCAAATTTCAGAAATCCAACGCGACTTGCTACTTAAGCCTGCTATTATTTTATTTCTGGGCCTTTGGGGTTGCAGATGGAGTGTGTTGGTGAAAAATCAGTTGGTGAAAAAATCACTAACCTTCCGTGGACTGTCAAAGCTTTTCTGTTTGGCCTTACTTCCCTGTTCTATCCATACCCTCGTTTATATTTTTATCCTTGAACACTTAAATTTTCTCCATACTTTCTTCAAGCTTTCAGCAGATGCTTGATCCCTATGCTTCAGGGAGTAGCCATAAGAACATAATTCCACCAGTTCATTTCCACCGTTAAACAAAAGCTGTGCACATGAGCGCGCATGCGCGCACACACACACACACACACACACACACACACACACACTCCTGACTTATCTGTTTCTGTGTCTATATAGAGGCTGACCCCTCATTTAAGCTTAGTTTGGGCCACACAGCTTTGGAGCCTGCTGCCCGCCCTGTTTTTGTTCCCTTATGTAGTTTCTTTCTTGTCTTGTCTTTTTTTTTTTTTTTCTGTCGCTATGTATGTTGGCCACATTCCAAATGTGGCCAACAATCTCTTTGGGGTCTCCTAAATTCTCTTCTTTGGTTTTCTTTTCTGATACCGTTTATGTTTGCTTTTTCCTCTTACTTTAGAGAAACATTTCAATGTTTTCTTACCATTTTCCTAGCAATAAAATTTCAAGGTTAACTGCTAAGTTCTTATCATTTAGATTTACGTAAGTAACCTGGCCTTATTTTCCTTAATTAAAAAAATTCTTGTATATATGATTACTTGGGGGGCTTCTATTAAGTATCTAATTTGCATACAAAATCAAAGTATTAATGACAACTTTTGACATCCCTGCCTCCACTGAGGTCCACCTTTCCGTCTCTGCAAATCGATCACCTATTGGTCACCTATTGATTAAGCTGATGCAAGTTATCTAGGATTTTGCCTCTGCTTTCCTTCAATCAGTCAAATCTATCTTCTTCGCTGCCATCATCTTCATCTCAATAGCCATTTGCATCCAAACCACTCTTGCCTTCCCATAGAAGGCCATGACCTCCTCAGCAATCATTTTAGTCTTAGTACAGTCTCTGATACTAATTAAGTGCTCAAAAAAGTAGACTGTCACTAATCTGTCTTTGTTTAGCTTTTATGGTTTGTTTATCATAAAATTTCAGATGGAAGATGATCTCAACTTTAAAGACTTACTCTAAATGAAAAGGAGGTCAATTCTCTATTTCCTGTTGTCATAGCATTGCATACTAATGCATCTCTCTTCCTAACCATTTTACAGCTCCCATCTTAACTTGTTTCTTGTGATAATTGACACGGGTGGGTGGGTACTTATGAGCATCCAAGGGAGGTCATTTCTAGCCTTTTCTCTGCATTCTGCCCACATATTTTGAATAGGAATGAATGAATGAAAAAGAAATTTCAAGAAGGGTTTTAAGCATTAACTGAGGCATATTCTTTAGACTTTTATAAGTATTTTCTATCTTCCATCTTTTAACTGATTCATACTTTCTTGCAGTCAGTGATGTGGTTCATTTCTTGGCTTCCTGTGCCTTAGGCATTCATTTCTTTAAAATAATGACCAAATGTCAACATGGTATGTAAATATAGTTTTGCTTTGTATGCTTTGATTGATGATGATTTGACTTTTCACACTTTGACTCTATGTTCCTGTTTGAGAATTGACTCTAGTAATTTGCAAACCTTATTTAATATTAAGGAGATAAAGTTTTCCCCACAACATGTATGATACAGTTTTCTTAGTCTCTTATATGTATGTATTTGTTTAAATCCTCTTATAATTATTCTTTATTCATTCACTAGATATTTATTAGATTCCCATCATTTGTCCACAGCCAGCCAGCAATGGAGTGAGGCATTAATAATTAAAAACAGGCAAAATGTTGCTTTCCTAGAGTTTTCACTGCAGTTGTATGTACTAGGTATAGTATATGTGCAACAAATTAAATAAAATAGTCAAACTATAAATCAGGAAAGTAATTGAATAGAGTCAGTAGGTAAAAGTTATTTTAAAATAAATAACACAAGGAAGCTTCTTTAGAGGAGGTAAACTTTGATTAAATCCCTTGAGAAACTGAAAGGTTAATGTAATGGACATCTGCAGAAATGAACTTCAGGTTGGAGGAAACACCTAGTAAAAGGACTTAGGGGAAAAGTCTGCCTGAAAAACTTTAAAGAGCAATAAATGGAAGTGGAAGTGGAAGATACCCAGAGGAAAAGCTTAGTAGAATATTAGTTTCGAGGAACCCCATATGGGAGGAATACCACAGTACAACACCACCATAAGGACTTTGGTCTATAACACTACAGTATAACTCCATGGTGTAGCACCACCATAAGGGATGTGGTATATAACACTACAGTATAACACCACAGTGTAACACCACCATAAGGGCTTTGGTATATAGCACTACAGTATAACACCACAGTGTAACACCACCATAAGGGCTTTGATATATAATACTACAATGTAACACCAGAATGTCACACCACCATGAGGGCACTGGTGGTTTCTCTAACATAAGAAACAGATAAAGGTAGAGGAAAGATACATTCTGACTGTATTTTAACTATAAAACCTCAGTTGTTATTTTAAGAACAGACTTTGAGGAATCAAGATCAATTTAGAACATTTAAAAATTTTCATTTAAGAGTAGGATAGGCTACCAAAACAGCGGTGGAGACAGTGCTGAGCTATTTCCCTAAGAAATTTGAACAAATTTCTCTTCCCCTGAGCTAGGGGAACAGGGAGAGACCAGCAAAATTATTCCATGCAAGTCCAGCTTGGGGAAGCAGTGAATTTATCAAGATTACCTAGAGGACACATGTAACATGAAATTTGGGATGAGGGATACTGAAGGTGGCAAGGTTTAGGCAGGGCTGGACTGGAGAATAGAAGGGAGAAGAGAGTATGGGGAAATACTGTGTGTTAAAGGATTAAACAGGGAACTGGGGTGGGAAGAGAGGGCAGAGAAGGAGGAAGTGGATGGATTAGTCAAACTAAAGATGTACGAAAAGCCTTATGGAAACCCTCTAGATAGTAAACTAATTTCAACCTAAACAAGTAGATATTTGAGTAAAATTACCCAAAATGTATCGGTAGGCAAATTTGGTGCAGGAAGTGACAGTGCTCAGCCCTGGAAGAGCTTGTCTTTTACAAACATCTGTTTATTTCTCCAAGTTTACAGGTTTTATATAGGGAGAAGGTTGGCAGCCATTAGTTAGCCAGCAAGTTTGAAAAAGGAAACATGCGATCTTATTACAGAGAAGTTGGGAGGGCCTTTACACCAAGGTCCTGTGTGAGACAGATAATGACTGAAGGTCACTGTCCAAGATGTCTCTTCCTAGAGCAAGGGGGCCAGCTGCTCTCTTTTCAGCCCATCAGTTTACTGACTAGCAGGGTTCTGTGAGGGTCTCTTTTCATTCCCTCTAACCCTATCAAGGTATAGCTGTCTTCCAAGGTCACTAAGCTCTGCTTATCCCAAGTCAATTCAACCTAGTCACCAACAATTAAGTAAAGAATATGTGAGTCTACTTAGCGAAGGAGAACATTTTAAAATGAGCAAAAAGCATAGTCTACTATACAAATATGCTTGGCCTCTGTTTGGAGGGTGTATATTATTCATGTAAATGGAGAAAAGGCAGAATCTTCAGATGAGTGCCACAGATCTTGGAATCCTATTCATAATGCTTTTATTTTCTGTTCAGTAGCAATCAAAATGATCATCTAGGAGAAATAGCAGTATCAGGCACAGACAGGTGAATAAAGTTATGAAATATCACCAAAGAACTTCTGAGAGCCATTGAAATTTGCAGAGTACCCTACGCTGTTCCTTCCTGTTCTTCCAGAACTTTTTTTTTTTGTTTTTTTGTCTGTAATGGTGTGCAAATCTGCTGTTAACTCCATCTTCATCACTGTGCTAAGGAAATATTCTTTTGGCTTCTGATTACCTACAATTAAATATAGGAAATAACTCAAACTTGCTAGCGTGTCAAACAGTGACCTAGGGTCTGTCCAAACCATCTTCCCGGATCCATCACTGACTGTCCCCACGATGTTTCACAGTTCAGGCTCCTGGTGGTCCAACTTCTTGGACTTATTCCAATGTCATACATGCTTAGGCTTCTCTCTTGAGGAAACCTGGAAATACTTTTCCTCCTTCTGCTGCACAAAATGCTGCCCCTGTGCCTGGTCAATTCTGGAAGTAGAGCTGATGATAACTTTTTTTTTTTTTTTTTTTTTTTTTTTGCTGTTTCCTTACCTTTGCTCAGCTCTATCATATTGCATTTTTGTTTCAGAAGTCAGCGCCTCCTAAACCAGATGTTTTAAGTAACACTTTACTATTGTGCGTGTTTCTCAGGCGTGAATAGAACACAGTATTTGTTTCTTTTACTCCAAATATGTATGGAATATTTAAATTGCATTTTAATGCTTCTTTACTACGATTGATTTGTGTTTTACTTTAATAACAATAGCGAAACACAATGCTAGCATTGGGTTTTGAGAGTGAAATATCCCAAGTTGTAATGAGAAGTAGAATATTCAGTCCATATTGGATATAACTCAGCACTTCTTTCAAGCTGAGAAGCTGAATGGAAAAGTTGAGTGAATAAAGTAATTGGCCTAAACTTGTGGAATACTAAGTTTCAAAGATTTTTGTTTTCGTAATAATTTAATTCAATCCTGGTGAAATTTCCTGTGCTTATATTTATGCCTTTAATTTGGCTAACTTTTGCCTTACAATGAATACTAGAGGTCAGTTAAGTTAAGCCAATCAAATACCTATTTTGAGGGACAAAGATGAGCTATAGGAACACACAATAAATTCACCTCTTCCAGTGCTGATTTTTTGTTTTAAATTTGTTTTTGTTTTTGTTTTTTTCCAAAAGTGAATTTTCCTTCTAGTCTCTAGTTGGTAGGAATTTTATTTCCTTGCAAGATCCACAAAATTTGTTGCCCTTGTTATTGATGCTTCAGGAAAAGAAAATGATTTGAATAAATAAAGTCAGGTATGGTTACTTAGCTAATGACTGAGACAGTGTAGGTGGGTAGAAGTAGTAGTACATTTGGTAGAAAAGATGGCATGAGATTATGACAAGCATAGAAGGGTAGGTTGTTTACGTTCTTTTCTTTTTTTTTTTTTTTTTTTTTTGGACTTTTCGAGACAGAGTCTCTCTATAGCCCCAGCTGTCCTGGAACTCACTCTGTAGATCAGGCTGGCCTTGAACTCACAAAGATACGCCTGCCTCTGCCTCCCGAGTGCTAGGATTAAAGCGTGTGCCACCACTAAAGCTTGGCTTCATATAAAATTTAACTAATGTCCTTGAATATTATGTGAGTTAACTGGATTCCGATGGACAGTCAGTTCACAAAGTGTCTTGCGTGACACACTTGGCTTGGGCAAGCCTGACTCTCTTGGCCGGCAGTTCGTATAACTATATTTATATCTGTATACCTTATGTATCATCTTCATATACCTGTCATTTTGAAAGCCAGCCCCAGCTTCTGAGAGGCAGTTTCTCAATATCAAGCCTTCCAAAAGACTCAGGCAGAAAGCATAGGCTTCTGACAACCTATGAATTTCAAGAAATAATTTCTATTAGTTTTTTGATCAAGCATGTCATTAAGGCCAAACTAGGGAGATGCCTGAAGGGAAGAGATTGTCTCTTGATGAGAAGAGCATAAAGTCTCACTAAAACACATGAAGCATGCCTGGGGCATGTGGTAATAGCCAGCTGTGGAAAATGCAGACAGCATCCAGGGGACACGAGAAAGGTTTTAAAGCAATGAAAGAATGGGAAAGCCCGTTTGTATTGCTGTCATTATCCTTGCTCAGATCTCCACTATGTTATGTTTGGATTATAAGCAATTGCTTAGTAATTTTCTTCTACAGTCCATCCTTATTTTTAACAGCCCAGAATCATCTTAAGAGGCAGAGTATTGCTCTTGAAGAGTTAAAGCAGATAGCGTCCCATTGCATTTGGAATGATTTGGTACCCAGGCTTCACCTCTGCACTGTCCCCATGTGTATCTATCCCAGGGACCTCTGGTTCCATTTGAACTGTACCTGGCTCATGTCACTTTGGAGTTTTCCAGACACCTATGATGAAGGACTTTACACAGACCCCCTTCCTCTTTCTTTTTTTATTCTATTTTAGATCATACTTTGAATATATTAAGATGATAATTACATTGCCCTTGGACTTCTATAATACTTCTAGAAAATTAATCTTCACATAGAAATATCATTGTTCAATTTTTTTTGGTATTTTTGAGACAGGGTCTTCCTTTAGTCCCAGCTGTCCTGGAACTCACTCTGTAGACCAGGCTGTTCAATTTCTTAATACTCCTTTAGCCTGGCTTTAATATCCAAGGCTATTCCTTCATGCTCTAAATTCCTTCCCATAATATATTGTTTCCTTTACTTGGTTACTTGCTACTATACATGTTAAGAGACTATAAATATGGTAGTCATTTGTTGCTCTCTGTGTGTATAGGCAGGGTAAACGTAGCATATTACACTTGGGAATAGTATAGTGCACAATCTTATAGTGCATGCATGAAGCATTCACCAAGGTAGATTCTATTTGGGGCCACAAATACACGTCAAAACATTTCAAAAGGATAAAATTACACAAAGTTGATCTTTGTCTAGAATTAAATTAAATTATGAACAGTAACAGAGAGATAGCTATAAAAATCCTAGAGTCTTCCAAGACTAAGTAATGTGTGTGTATATATTAAATAACATGGATAAAATAGCTTCACAAAAATTCTGAAATGTTTTGAATTTTATAAACAATAAACGTTATCAGAATTTGTAAGACACAGTGGTGGCAGTACTATGTGGGCCATTTATAGCACTGAGTGGACTGAGTAGAGAAAGAAAAGCAGCCAGGTGTGGTGGTACAAATCTCAAACCCTAGTTTCTCATTAGGCTGAGTGGCTCAGTAAATTCTCTCTTCCTGGGACAGCAGCAGGCGTTTACATACACTCTGGGGGCCATTTTGATGCCCTGCCTCCTTGCTTTCGCTGCACACTCAAAAACAGACTGAGGAACTGAGGCCCTAAGGACTTCTGTTAAAGTGCTGCTCAGGGTTACAATGGGTGCTACGCAGCAATGGAGACAGACGACGAAACTGAAAGCATATTGCTAAATATGCAATACTGTGCTCAAAGGCTGCACATATGATTCTAATAATATGATACTTTGTAAAAGAAAATGCTACACAGGGAGAAGAGAGATGACTGGTAAATAGCTGAACAAAACAGGTATTTGAATCACTGAAACCACTCCGGGGGACGGCTTCTCAAATTCCAATCTCCAGCATTAAGATGGAAGAGGGAAGGACTTAATTTGGATGAAAGTTAGATTCTAAGTACCTGTCCTCATTAGATCTTCAGCCAGAAAGGTTGTTGCTCCTTTTTGCCGTAAATGTGTTGAGAAAGCCAAGATCTTAGCATTGTGAGCTGCATAGGAGGTTGGGGCTGAACTTTAAAACTGGGAGAGTTTCACAGTTGTGTTTCTCATATCCTTTCACTGCCTCCCCAAGCTCTACACACCCACAGCTACAACTACCCCTCCACATACACACACATATATACAAACCTTCATAAACACAAACACATATACATGCACACATTCACAAATATATACATGTATACACACATATACAAATACAAACATATACATGTATGCACACATTCACATTCACCAATACACACACAAACATGTAATCATATACACATGTTATATACAAACACACCACATCACCACATGCACACACACATACACACACACACACACACACCACCTCTTGGGTAGGTCTCATCACACACTAGTACTGATATCTATTTAGATTCAGGCTTTAGTACTGTTTTTCGACGTCCTTGCATGATGTTAAATGCATCCATCTTTTAGAATAACTTTTAGAATTATTCTCATAAACGGCCCAATCAAATTCATTAGCAGGTGTCCATAAGTTGTCTATGCTTCTTGCATGACTGCTGTGTAGAAAGGTGGCTCAACTCTCTTTCTTCTTAAGTCCTATGTCTTCTTACAGACAAGCCATGCATATATTTATAGCAATACCTCTCATTCCTTTTCAGTGATGGAGTTTGAGTTTTTTGTTCTGTCTTTTCTTGACATTTTCCCTATTAATCTCTATGATATGATTGTCAATGTAGAAAACTCCAAAGAATAAACAATTTCTTAGAGACATGCAAACTATTCATTACTGTAATGAATATTATTTTAAGTTTAGAAGACAGTGAATGCCTTCTAAATGTAGTGAAAGAATAAATAAGATAAAGATTTTATGCAAGCTAGTACAGGTCAGAATTATGAAATCACAAGATCACTTCGACATGGAGTCGTGGTTTGGACTTGAAATTTCCTCCCCAGGCTCATGCTGTGAAGGATCTTCTCCAGTTGGTGAAGTACTCTGGGGTAATATTAAATAGTGGCTTCCTTGGCAAAGGCACCTTTAGGAATGGGCTCAGCTAGTGGAAGGAAGTGAATGGTGGCAGGACTTTGAAGTTTTAGCTGGGACCTAGTTAAGACCAGCACTCTACTTCCTGTGTGCTGTCATATAAGCAGACATGAACGGGGCCTCTCTGCCCTTCCTGACATATTAAAATAGACTAGGACTTCTGAAACTGTGAGCTAAATAATCTTTTCACCCTTAAAATTTTCTTCCACAAAGAAACAAGACTAACTAATATACATGGGAACCAGAAGAAAGAAAAAGAACCTCGTTTCTTAATCTGAGTCATCCCCATTAACATTTTAACAAACATTCATGTGAACAGATAAATTATTTTGGCCATCCTCATAGATAATAAATAATCCACTCATGATGAGAACTGTTAATTTTACTCTGAACTTGAGTTTGCAACTTCTGTGTCATATTTAAGTAAAGTATTATAAAAGCCTGTAATAATTGGTTTAAAATCCCATTATTATTGAAAATATTAGAGGCCGGGCGTGGTGGCACACACCTTTAATCCTAGCACTCGGGAGGCAGAGGCAGGCGAATCTTTGTGAGTTCAAGGCCAGCTTGGTCTACAGAGTGAGTTCCAGGACAGCTGGAGCTACAGAGAGACCCTGTCTCAAAAAAAAAAAAAAAAAAAAAAAAAAAAAAAGAAAATATTAGATATATTACATAACCATTTTGTAATTTTTTTAATGAAGAATCACAAAATAGGGGGCTGGCTCAGTGTATTCTTGTTATGAAAACATGAAGACCTGAGCTTTGGGTGCTCAGTCAGCAATCATGTAAAAGCAGAGCAGCAGAGCGTGGCTGTCAGCCTCTGTAACCCCAGAGTGGAGGTGGAGACCTGCGGATCCCTGGAGCTAACTGGCCAGCTGGTCCAGCAGACAGGCTGAGCTCTAGCTTCTGTGTGAGGCCCTGTCTCAAAAACAAGGTAGAAAATGATTGAGGAGGATACCTGAGATGACTTCTGGCCTCCACAGGCGCACATGTAGGCAAGTGCTCCAGCACACGCATGGGCACATATGTACACACATGGGCACACACATACAGAACTACAAAATGGCATTGGATGTTATCACACTCTCATGCCGTGTGCACTGATTGCATTCTGGCTAAAACACTGTCCAACTTTTCTGATATTGGAGGGAGGAATCTCCCAGGAAATGCTGCTGAGAAGAGTTGGTGAAATCCATTCCTTTGACCCTGGCCTGCCTTTCAGAGGCATACTGTAGAAGGAATATTGCTACACAGAAGTTTTAAGTTTTCAAACAAAACCTTATATAGAATTCAAAACACGAGCAGAGTAACTTTCACAAATGTGTTTCAAATTATAATGGAAATTTGAAAGACTCCAATCAGGTTGCAGGGAGTGACTAACGGACTTCTTCAGAATTCAGACTGAGGTTCTGCTTCAGCTATCCTCGAATTCCCTTGGCATAGTTCCTTCTCCCTAATGGAAACACTTCTGATGTCTGAGACACGGCCTCCTGCATCTAATCCAAAATGGCAGCTGCTCTGAAAGCCCAAGAGGATGAAGCCCATGAGGCTTTGAAACAGCTGCAGCCTGAACAGTTCCCCAGGGCCGGGGACCACAGACAGGGCTGTTACAAATGAGCTCAGGGTCCTGTGTGTGTGTAGGGGGGTACAAGTTGTGTGTGCAAATATCGTAGACTTTGAGTTTCTAAGGGATCTAGAAACAGTATGAGAAATGTGAATTTTTCACTGATACATATAGATCATACGTATGGGTGGAATACCATATAGTGATTTGATACATGTATCATGGGATGTTCAAATCAAGGTGAACATTATTTTTCCTCAAAATTTATCATTTAAATATTTTATTTACCCATGTGTATGATACTTTTGCCTGCATATATGACCACATGGAAATAGAGTTCTATAGGCTCCTGGAACCTACAACAATGGTTGTCAGCATGCACAAGAACTCAAGCAGAGAAAAACCCAACACAGAACTGGGTAAATAGGCAGCAGGCCCAATTTTAGTTGAACTATTGGTAGGTGATTACTGCCAGTTGAGAAAGAACTGAGCTCATATTCTTAACAGGAGGGGGCCCTAGATAATGTGACTAGACCTCAGTGGATGAACTTGCACTGAGGGATGTCAGAGGACCCTAACTTGACTAGACAGGCCTTAACACAAATGACAGAATGCATGAATTCCAGTGGGGTGTGTATTGGGAGGATGTCGATGGAGAAGGGAGTATAGAGATGATTAAGATGCTCTGTATTAAATACACAAAAATTCAATAAAAATTCACAAAATAATAATGAATAGTATTCTTTTGTGTATACCTAGCACATATTTTTATCCCTTCAACAGAGATCAGACAAATGGCTTGTTTCCATTTCTTATTTATTGTGTGTAATGCTACAGTAATCATGAGAGGACAGATGTCTCTTCAAGACAATGAGTCCATTTATTTTGGCTATACATACAACAGTAGGAGTGTTGAGTCATATAGTTACTTTAGTTTTTGTTGCTAATATTTTTTAAATTTCATTCACAAGTACTGCATTTACAACATCTCCCTCTCCTCCTCCCACTCCTCCCACTCCTCCAAGACACTGCCCATTCCCTCTCAATTTCAGGACCTCTTCTTCTTTCATGTGTCCATGGGTTGATGGTTAACCACTTAGGTATAGATAACCTATCTGTGAGTTCATCCCTGGAGAAACTCTAAATCTCTTTCCCTCATTAACTTTTGATTTTCCATAGCTCTTCACCCAGAGGTGGGACCTTGTGAAATTCTCCCTACACTGCCTGGCATGTCAGCTGGTGTTGTAATTATGCAGGTCTTGTTTAGGTACCATATTGTTAACATTCCAAGGGTACAGTGTCCTATCGTGTCCAGAAGACACTATCTATCCAGCAGAAGATGTCCTAGTCCCCTGGCTCTTACAACCTTTCTGCCCCTTTTTCTGTGATGTTTCCTGACCTTTGAGCATATGGGTTGCATTGTACATGCATCAATTAGGGACAGGGACCACACAGTTCCTGATTTTCTGCATTTTGATTAGTTGTGGGGTTTTATGATAGGCTACAACTGTTGCAAAAATATGCACTTACCTGTTTTAGGAAAATGGAAGTAGTAGCTGGGTCTGTGGCCTCTCCAGCCATGGGTATTTAGCTGTTTACCATACCATGTATGGATTTCCTCCTCTTCAGGGGGCTTGAAGTCCAATTAGACAGCTGTTGATTACCCCCAAGATAAAAATTCCACTATTGCACAGATAGAGATATTTTTGTTGGGCTAGTCATTATTGGGGTTCATGGGCTTTACAGCTGTGTAGGATCATTGATTGATTTTTCTCAGATAACAGCTTCTGCATAGCAAAGGGAACAATTACTTGAGTGAAGAAGCCCACAGAGTGGGAGAGAATCTTTGCCAGCTATATGTTTGATAGAAGATTAATATCCAGAATTACTCTGGTGGTTTGAATGAGATTGTTTCCCATGAGCACCAAGTATTTGAGCAGTTGGTCAGTTGGTGGCACTCCTTGCAGAAGTTCAGCAGGTAAAGTCCTGCTGGAGGAAGCATGTCACTACAGGTGCTCTTTGGAGTATGGAGCCATGTCCTACTTTCCTGTGGGTACTTGATACTCTGGCTACCTCCTGCCATGCGGCCCCTTCATGATGAATTATTATTTCACTGGAACCATAAGCCAATAACCTCTCCTTCTGTAAGTTGCCTTGGTCATGGTGTTTTACCACACAGCAGAAGATAACTAACACATATACAAAAAACTCAAAAGAACTAGGAAGAAAGAAAACAGATGACTCAATTCAAGAAAATGAGCTGTAAATGTGAACAGAGAGAGTTCTCAAATGAAGAAATAAAAGTTGCTAAGTGATATCTTTTTAAATCCTCAAAGTCCTTAGCAATTAGGGAAATGTAAATTATTTAAGATTTCATTTTATCCCAGTTAGAATGGCTAAGATCTAGAAAATGACAAGTGCTGGAGAGGATGTGGGGAAGAGGGAACAATCATTCACTACTTGTGGGATTGCAAACTGGTGTACCCACTCTGAAATTCAGTGTGCAGAATTCTCAGAAAATGAAAAGTCAATCTAATGTGTGACAAAGCTATTCCACTCCTTGGTGTAGACCCAAAGGATTCAATTACCTACTACAGAGACATTTGCAAAGCCATGTTTATTGATGCTCTTTTCATAATATTTAGGAAACAACCTAAGCATCCCTGAGCTAACTAATGGATAACAAATATGTGGTATATATATATATATATATATATATTATATAAATATATATAAATACATCATATATATATATAATATATATATGATGTATTTCTATTCAGCTGTAAAAAACGCACTAATAAAATTTTCAGGTAAGTGGATGGAAATGGACAACATTCTATTGAGTGAAGTAATCCGACCCAGAAGAAAAAACAAACCCACTATAGGTTCTCTCTCATTTGCGAATCCTAGATCTGAATCTTCAGAAGTGATTTTATGGCCTGAAATAACCACAAAATCCAGGCATGTCGAAAGAGAGCACAGAGAGTGGGTAACGAGGGGCACGGAGGGGTGGACAGTGGGACACGGGTGCTACCAAGGAGGAAATGGGAAAACGAGGGGCGATCGTAATTGGGTAGAAATTAAGGGGAATGCAGATGGAGACACAAGTATTAGTGATAAATAATTCTAAGAATGTCTGAAAAGGCCATAAGGAAAAGTATTATTTCATAAGCTTACTTAAAAATGCATATATAGCCGGGCATGGTGGTGCATGCTTTTAATCCCAGCACTTGGGAGGCAGAGGCAGGTGGATCTCTGTGAGTTCAATGCCAGCCTGGTCTACAGAGTGAGCTCCAGGCCAGCTAGGACTAAAGGGAGACCCTGTCTCAAAAAGACCAAAAAATATATATGTAACATATATGTGTCGTGTGCCTGTAGATAGCTGAATGCTATCTAACAAAGTCTCAGGGACAGGCAAGGGGAATCTCCCTTTGAGTTGTTGTTCAGGGGAGCCCAGCAGATAACCAAAACAATAGAGTCTCTTGCCACTGCTCTTTGTTGCCTCACAGAACCTGAAGGTAAGATGCTATTGCTGAAAACACCACACATTTTGGACTTGGAACTTGGAGAAATTGAGCTGGAAATGACCTGGAAACCTCTTCCTGAGAACCAGCTCTCCCAGTGTTGGAAGGTGCTATTTTTAAGTTTTCTATCAGCATATGTACAGTTTTCTACAAGGATTATGCAAATTCGCATACCTACCAATAAGCATTGGTTATTATTAATATACTTCCTCTCCAATACTTGTTAACACTTGCTTTTATTACTTTTCCTTATAAAAGCCATTCTAATTGAAGTGATATATCTTTGTGGATTTGATTTGCATTTCCACAATACCTAGTGAAATTAAGCATGATTTCCGTGGGTTTATAGGCTGTTCATTTTCCTTTTAAAAATGACTGAATGCGGCTGGAGAGATGGCCTAGTGGTTAAGAGAGCTGGCTGCTCTTGCAGAGGACCTGGGTTCAATCCCCACCACCCACATGGTGGCTGAGAACCGTCTGAAACTCCAATTCCACGAGAACTCCAGTTCCAGGGGAATCCGACACCCTCTTCTGACTTCCGCGGCATTGGACAACAAGGGTGCACAAACCTACATGTAGACAGTACGTTCATACACATATAAATAAATAAATAAATAAATAAATAAAATTTTTAAAAAATTAAAAATAAGTAAACAAATAAAAATGACTGTATATGACCAGTGTATGTGTTTTAATTACTTGTTCTTTTTAAATATTTTAGTTTTATTTTATGTGTACAAGTGCATTGCCTGCATGTATGTAAGTGTACCCATGTGGGTACAATATCCTAAGAGGACAGAAGAAGGCATTGGATGCTGCAGAACTGGAGTGTCATGTGGGTGCCGTGTTTTGAACCCATGACTTCACTGAGCCATCTCTTCAGCCACAAATTATTTATTCTTTCGATCTTGAGTTGTTTTAAGTAGAAAGCCAATGACCACTGACACCCCGGGAGATCTGGATTCTACTTTTTGTCTATGCCGATTTGAGGTATGTTGACAATCTTCTTCATTTCCTTCCTGTTGCTGTGATTAAAAACACTCTGACCTAAAGCAAATTAGGGAGGACAGGATTTACTGGATCTTACAACTTCAGGTCACAGTCCATCATTGAGGGAAGTCAGGGCAGGGATTCAAGCAAGCACTTGAAGGCTAGAGCCATGTGGGATGGGCTTGCTGGTGTTCTCCTCACTGGATCATGATTAGTTATTGTTCTTTACATCTTTGGATGGACCGCCTGACCCAGGAGTGGTGCTTCTCATGGTGGGCTGGGCCCTCCTACATCAATTAATAATCAAGACAGTCCTCTACAGCTATGCCCACAGACCAACCTGATCTAGAAAATTCCACAGGTGAGGCTTCTCCTCTCCATTGACTCTCGGGTGTGTCAATCACAGGGAGTCATGGTTGGCAAATCAAATGCACTAAATTATATTGGATTTTACTGTTGTTACAAAATTTATCTGAGATTACCTGTGGATATCTCTAGTTTTATGTCTGACAGGTATGTCTCAAAATGAAGACATCCCTAAGGAAAATCATGGCTGTCCCCTCAAAGGTATATCATATATCAGTGTTGTGTCTTGTATGGAGTTGAAACCCAGACTCCGGTTTCTGCTACGCAGAAATATGGGTTTTAGCTTTGGCATGTTCACCAACCTCATTCCCAATATACAATGTGTCAGTCAAATCCTACCAATGTCCCCTCCCAGAGAGATAACTGTCTTTTACATTTCTTGACTATTTTGTTAGCATCACCATGCTATTTTAATCTATGTGGTAAAAAAATCTTTACTATAGCAACAACTTCCTAAAAAGGCTAATTCTGGTTTCTGTCATTTTTCATTCAAAGTAGGGGAAGAATTCATTAAAATTGCAATTCAAATTATATAATACCTTTCTACTGTGCCTTCATTGGTCCCCATTGCCCTGAGAGCTCACACCCTCGTCCTTAAGCAAACGTCATCCAATATTAATGCTACTTATTTCACACTACTCTGCACTTCACAATGTAACCTCTCAACCCCTTTGCTAGAGGCTGAGGGATGCTGGATCCCTGATCTAGAAGGAAGCCCTCTCCCCTCAATCCAGTACCATGTCTGGCTTTGTAAAACTGTACTTGTCCAGCTTGCTCAGAGCAGTACTTTCTCATATTCCTATGTAAAGTCTCTCTTTTGAAAACTGACCATATGAACTCTATCTTATTTAGTTTTTATTGTTCATTTTTTTTTGTTTTTTTTCAAGACAGAGTCTCCCTGTATCCCCAGCTGTCCTGGAATTAGTTCTGTAGACCAGGCTGGCCTTGAACTCATAAAGATCCAACTGCCTCTGCCTCCCAAGTGCTAGGATTAAAGGAATGCACCACCACGCCTGGCTTTTTTATTGTTCACTTTCAAAAAATTAAAATATTTCACTTAATTATAAGGTAGGTTTTAGAGTTAATTTTATGCATTTACATTAATTGAAGAATGTATCATGCATTTATTATTACATTTTGTCATCAATATGCCTCGTGACATACAGGAGACAATTGGATATTTGCTTCACAAATAACTAAATGAGGCCTGGAGAGATGGCTCATAAGTTAAGGGCACTGACTGCTCTTACAGAAGACATGGGTTCAGTTCCCAGCATCTACTTGGCAGCTAACAACCATCTGTAACTCTAGCTCCAGGAGATCTGATGCCTTCTTTTGACCTCTGCAGGCATCACAGGATATGTGTGCATTTACACATGTGGAGGAAATACTATCTATCTATCTATCTGTCTGTCTGTCTATCTATCTATCTATCTATCTATCTATCTATCTATCTATCTGTCTGTCTGTCTGTCTGTCTGTCTGTCTGTCTATCTAACTATCTATCATCTATCTATCTATAATAAAATGACTGGGTAGATGGATTGTTCACAGTGAGTGTTACACACAGTTCCAATGAACATTTCTCCATGCAGAAGAGTACACAGACCTAAAAACACAGATTAAATGTTGCAGGATACATTTATGTATCTCACATGAATGAAGAGACTAGAACCTAATGGTGGGGCTGTAAATGGTGTCTTTTGAAAGGTTTCTTTCCACATACAATTGCTGGCTTACAATTCATTTGACATATCGGACTTATATCTAGTATCTTGATTCATTTGTTTATGAATGTACAAATTCATGCTGGATTCATAGTCTGCTTCTCTTGTAAATACTACCCATATAAACCCATTTGATAGTACATCATGCCTCAGTAGCAAATCAGCAGCTGTAGCTTCTCCAGTAGAGCCTGTGACCTCCTCACCCATGGATTTTCTATTAGGGTTACAGTAAATGATATCAATTTCCTTGTGTGGAGCTGCCTATTCTAATCAGCAAGCAGTTGGTTACCTCTTTATTAGACATGCTGCTAGTGTACCAGTAGGCAGACAGTATCCAGCCACTTGGTAGTGTTGGAAAGCCAGCATAGAGGAAGCATCGATTTTAGGTAAATCTTGATTTCTAAGTTCAGTGATCGGAGAATGTGGTATCTTCAGAAATATGGTCTCATGAACTACTTATTGTAGACAAAGAACAGCAGTGTTAACTGTATTATTTGAGGGCAGGAGGTTGAGGGGCCTCCTGTTCATCTCTGGCATTAGGATTTTTGTTCAATAACATAAGGCCTCTGAGAACAGCTTTAGTCAACCACTCAGGGTACTTGCATTCACATGTTTTAATTTTTTTCTTGAGGCAGAGTCTCCTTGTAGCCCCAGCTGGCCTGGAACTCATTATGAACACCAGGTTAGCCTTGATCTCACAAAGCTCCTCCTGCCTCTACCTCCTGAGGGATGAGACAAAAGGTATATGCCAGCATGCCCTGTGAAACTCTTTAATTTTTATGTAAATATTTTATTGATTTTTGTGCATTTCATACAGAACATCACAATCATCTAAATGCCCCCTTCCCCATTGGCACCCTCTCATAGCCCCCTCCCCCTGGAGTTCATACTCACTGTTATTTGTACCAAGGCTCATCATGTCAATTAGGGTTCCTAGACCTCCCTCAGTGCAGGTTTGTCCATTGAGGTATAGGCATCCCATGTATAGCCACTGCCCTTAAGAAGATTAGCTCTTTCTCATCTGGCAATAATCACCTGCTAATTGGCTAAGGCTGGGATCTCCTGCCCATTTCCATAGTCATGTGCCTGGTTTGTGTCTGCTTCAGTTTGCATGGGTCTTGTGCATGCTGACACCATTGGCATAGGTTCATATGAGCAGGGTTCCAGGAGCCTGTAGGACTCTATTCCATATGGTCGTGCACCTCCTCCCTGGTTCTTATGATCTTTCAACCCCCTCTTCTACAGTGGTACCTGAGCCCTGGGTGGGTGGAGTCCTGACTAAGGACCCGCACTCTGTGGATTGGAGTATTGTGTGAAAAAGCATATACAGCAAAGAGAAATTGTCTATAAATTCCAACTCTAACTCTATGATTTCACATAAATTATTACTGCATTAGAATAGAGATGATTTTTATATTAAACCAACTCTAAATGCAAGCTTTCTGTCTCCTCTCCCCCTTGTTCCAGACTTCACTCTTACCATTTCTCTATAGAGGGAAATAATATCCCAGCTTCAAACTGCAATATCTTCATATTAATATCAGTAAGTGGGGTCTGGAGAGATGGCTTAGAGTTTAAGAGCACTGACTACTCTTGCAGAGGACTCGGGTTCAATTCCCAGCACTCACATGGCATCTAAGAACCATCTTTCACTCCAGTTCCAGGGGAATCTGACACCCTTTTCTGACCTCCGCAGCATTACATGACACAGGTGCACCTACCTACATGCAGACAGTACACTCATACATATAAAAAAATAAAAAAGGTAAAAACAATCAGTAACTGAAGAGATTTGCCTTGTTGTCCTATTCCATTTTCTTTACAGTTGTGATCCCTTATGGTCCCTGGTGATTGTTGAGCATTCTAAAAAAATTGTAAATGTCCTATAAGACATGAGAGTTCAAATGCAGTTGCTCCTTAACGGTCCATACTTGTGTCTGTTCAGAGATGTAGCTTTAATTGACCTGTACTATTAGACTTAAAGTGACTTTCCTTTAGGCAATATGTAGTTGGGTCAAGCTTTTATCAATCCATTCTGAATTTTGGTTGATGTTTCTAGTCTGTGTATATTTGTTGTGATTACTGATGTCCTAGAAGTCAAATTTGCTATTTTACCTTTGTTTGAAAGTTTTAAAGTTTTTGTTGTTGTTGTTGATGTTTCTTGGTTTTCTCCTTCCTGCCTTTCTACCTGGGCACTTACTAGGATGATCCTCTAATTAGTCTGTGGTATTGAGTATATAATGTTGGATAGCTTTAAAGTGGGTTCTAGAGTTATATGTAAAGGTAGATATCCATAGTCAGCAGATGCTACTGCTGTGATTCCCATTTGAGTGCTGTGTAGAAACCTTATTTCCATTTGCTTCTCCTTCTCTTCCCATATTTATAACTTATTATTATAAATTTTTATTTTGTATTAATTTAGAATATTGGATTGTTATAAAATTTTCGCTATTTTTTCTTTATTTTTTCTTTTCACAGGAAAACAGAAACAATACAAAAAGACAATAAGGGGCTGGAGAGATAGCCTAGCGGTTAAGAGCACCGACTGCTCTTACAGAGGACCCGGGTTCGATCCCCAGCACCCACATGGTGGCTGAGAACCGTCTGAAACTCCAATTCCAGGAGAACTCTAGTTCTAGGGGAATCCAAGACCCTCTTCTGACCTCCGCGGCATTGCACGACACGGGTGCACAGACTTGCATGTAGACAGTACATTCATACACATACAGAAATAAATAAAATTAAAAAAAAACAACAAAAAAAACCCAAAATGATAATAAAAAAAAGTAATAAAGCCGCCGGGCATGGTGGTGCATGCCTTTAATCCCAGTACTCAGGAGGCAGGTGGATCTCTGTGAGTTCAAGGCCAGCCTGGTCTACATGGTGAGCTCCAGGCCAGCTGGGACTAAAAGGTAGACCCTGTCTCAAAAAGACCAAAATAAATAAATAAATAAATAAATAAATAAATAAATAAATAAATAGCAATAAGAAAAACAAAGAGGGGGGATTTCCATTTCTTATTCTGGTGAAATAAAGAATCAATCAATCTGCAGGGCTTGGTATGTACTTCTCTTTTTTCCCTTCTCTCTTTCTTTTATTTCTTCTTTTCCTGATATTTCAGGGCTACCAGAAGGATATGTTTACTGACTAGTCCAGGAAGCCTTGAGTTCTCAGCTGAGAAAGAGTCTGGTTAATTGGGGGGAGGGGGGGCTCATCCCTAAACTGCCTAATCAATTTCTAGTTCTGATTTAGTTGTTACCCTCTGGAAAGGGTCACGCCAATTGCCAGAAGGGAATTGGGACACACTGACTGCTCTGACTTCTTCCATGCTGAAGAGACATTGGGTATGGCAACTGGGGTATCCCTCATTCAGAGGGTCAATATAAAAGACCCCCAAACATAACTATAGAGGAAAAAAAATCCTTGACTGGTGCCCATGAAAGCAAAATGAAGGCAGGAGTAGTTAGGTACATGATCTAGGCAGGGGACCAGGAGAAGTAAGAACAGGGTGAATTCCAATGTCCAACTTAAAAGTCCATTAGAATTTCTTGACCAGGGGTTTTGAAGTGTCCATTTATTAGGTTTCTCATTCTGTTCATTTGGCCATGGTATCTGGACTCAGGATCTACTTTTCAGTCTTTTTAATAGTCAAGATCTGAGTTTCCACTTAGATAGTTGCTAGAAATAAAGAGGAATTTTTGTTATTGAGCATTAATTAAAAACAATAGTAGAATATTCCTTTGCCTACAGGAGGCCCTACTCTGAGGCCAAGATCTAAGATTTTTTATGCCTGTTTAACATTATTTCATATAACTTTATGCCCAATTTATGGAGACACAATTTTTCAGGCTTTAAAAGAAATATATTGACTATCTTTTGGTTATACTTTTTTGGGGGGAGTGCTTAAGTCCACACAGTTAGCCCAGATTAACCAAACTTTGTTTTCTCAAGGTTATTTGAGGTTCTGGTCTTCAGGGGACACTTGGGTTTTGGGGACAGGGGTTCAGGGGGAGCGCCTGGCTCCTTCTGGCCATTCTTAGCTAGTTCCATCTATGGAGTACAAGGTCAACTCTTACTAGACTAGGCTTCCCTTTGGAGCACAAGGCAGCTTTCCTCTTTATTGAGCTTCCTTTTTATAGACTGGACACTGGCTAGGGTTCTATTGGTAGATCTCCAAGACCTCCCTGCACAGGAAGCCTGGTGACTCACAATTGCAGAATATTTTAAGAGATGCCCCTGTACAAAATCCCTGGGACCAATGGACCTCAGAGGGCATGGAAAAAATTGTCCCTTAAATCCCTTGGCCAATTCGGTATGGGCTTTAGTAATGGGAATTAAACATTCCCCAAAGTTAAGTTAAACTAATCTGGTATTTTTAATTACTGTATCATATTTTGATAAAGCCTGGAAAAAAGCCCAAGAAGCCTTGCATAAATATTGACTAGAAGAAATTTAACACCATAGGATAAATAGGCAAAGATTGCAAGAGAAATTTAAACACTCTTAGGCATATCTTAACTATAAATGATTAGGTAAACTATAAGTAGTCTCTACTTTCCCAAACCTCATATCCCGGTTTGTAGTTTTCCAATAACAGGTAACATACCTGTTGGCCAGAATTAAACTGAAAAAATTTACCAAGTCAGTCCAAACTGTCTCCTTCTGGGCTGCATGCCACTAGTTCAAGGAAGTAAACCTAGCTTTTCTTGAGTCAAGTTATCTTGAAATGGGCGGAAGAGATATCAAAAGTAACACTTGTATAATAGAGACCAAAAAATATCTTTCAGCCCCTTTAATCCAAATCTCCAACTGGAAGTCCAGTACAAGCCAGGAATGGACCAAAAACCAACCATAATCCTGTGTGGTTATAACCCTATTTAGACCATTAGTAAACTGGCTTTAACGTTTATACCATTCCACTCTAGAAACATTTAACCATTTCAATTCAGTACAAGTATCTTATTTTCTACTAAAATTTGCAATATTTATACCCATCCATGTGAAAGGGGCAGTTCCCCCAAACACATCACCAAAAAAATAAAAACCTTAAAGTTTTTATTTTACCCTACAAATCCTGGGGCTGGCTCCGGCCAACCAAATATTTCCAGATATTCAGAAAGAGACAAAAGCCAGAAGAGCCTGGCAAATAGCTTGTCTATCTCTCCCAAAGATGTTCCACCTAGTGATCAAATATTCCCCACACAAAACACAACCAAAGTCCTTGAATTCTATTTTATCCAGTATTAGCATAGCAACTCCTCCTTCTTTCTTAGTGTCATTTACTTGTGTTATTTTTAGCCTCCTTTCACCTTGGGATAATATCTATCTTTAAAGGTGAGGTAAGTTTCTTAGAGACAAGAAAAAATTATGGGTTTTGTTTCTTAATCCATTCTACTAATCTCTGTCTCTTAATTGGAGAATTCATTCCATTGATATCTAAAATTGTGGTCGAGAGAATCAAACCATTTCCAATCATTTTGATTTCTAGTACAATCTTACCCTAGGTTTTTATTTTCATAGTGGTTGTATCATTTGTTTTCTGGTGATGATTGGTTACAGTCATCCCTGTCCTCCCCTCTTTGTATTGCTTGAAGTATTCTCTACAGGTATGGCTTATTGGAGAAGAATTCTTTCAACTTATTTATATCATGGAACATTTTCCTTTCTCCTTCAATTAGACATTTTTTTCTGGATAAAGCACTCTGGGTTGGCATCTATAGTCTTTTAGAACCAGAAATATTTTAGACCAGGCTCTTCTGGCCTTTATCATCTGCATTGAGAAATCAGCTGCAAATCTGATAAGTTTTCCTCTGTAGGTAACTTGTTGCTTTTCTTTTGCAGCCCTCAGTATCTTTTCTTTCATTTGAATATATAGTGTTTTTACTATGATATGGCATGGAGGATTTCTTCTCTAGTTCTGTGTGCTTGGAGTTCTATATGCTTGTATAGGTATCTCTTGATTTAATTTGGGAAAATTTTTCCTCTAAAATTTTGTTGAAGACCTAGGCCATATCAACATCCTATGAGTCTTCTTCCTCTTCTATTCCTATAATTCATAGGTTTGGTCTTTTCATAGTATCCCGCAGTTCCTGGTTATTCCATTCTTGTGTTCTTTAAAAATTTTCATAATCCTTACTTAACTTACCCAATTCTTCCATTTGTCTTCCAATCTTGATATTCTATTTTCTACTTCATCCATTCTATTATTAAGAGTTTCTCCCATCCTTTCCAAGTTGTTTGCTGTAGGAAGCTTTCTTTTGTACCAAACAGGTACCACGTGGCCCTGCTAAGGGAAGGGAAACACAGCACCTGCCTGCAGCCACTGTAGGGAGCTGGCCTCTCAGTGCAGAGACCAGCCGGCTACCTCTGTAGCCTGGCTTGAGGGGTACTTCCACCTCAGGCCCTTAGCCTGGGACAACGAGACACGTTTCCCACTCTTGGCCGTGACTTCCCACCTGCCCAGAGACTTCTGAACCCTGGACAGGAATTTCAGTCTGATGGCTGTTGGCCTATCTTCAGCCTATGTCAACTCGCAACACCAGCTATCCAGATTGGTGGTCGACACTGGGACCTCTTTCCCACCCACTGGCCACCTGAACTAAATGCAGGTCTGCTTTGGCCTGTATGCATGCAAAAATTAAAAAAAAAAATGACGGCCGGGAATTCTGTAATTATGTTACTGGGGAATTAAATTTATTATTTGCTACAGCCTGCTTTTATAAGCCAAATGGCATCAGTTCCCAGAGCCAATCATAGCCCTCCCCAATTCTGCATGACTGCACACCATTGCCCCGCCCAGCATCATGCACCTAGGCCAAGCTGTTTGCTCCTCCTTGAGTCGGGGTCAGAGAAATCCCCTGACTCCCATCCACATGGTTCCCTGAGGGGTGCTAGCTAAGAACTAGCCCCAATTCAAACTGGATCTTCTTACAGTTTGTGGAATGTTGTATTTCATTTTCATTTCAACTTGAATTTTCTTCAATGTTTCTATATCTTTTATAATTTCATTCTGCAATTTATCATTGTCTTCTGTCAATTTATCCCTGTCTTCTTCTATACCCCAGACTTTCTTGTTTATAAGCTCCTTAAATTCCCTCAACTCCTTAATTTTTCTAATAATATTCATAATTGTTCTTTTGAGATCTGTATCCTGAGTTATATCCAAGGGGTCTTCATTAGAGGGTACTTGAATAGGGGTATTAGTGTTTGGTGGAGATCCACCTGAGTCTTTAGGCATTTGGGTAGGCTCTGCGGGGAGTGATTCCAATGTGAAGCCTAGGTGCTTATTGAGCTGACACTGATGTTGGTTATACTCTTAGGTATTTGTTGACTTCCTAATTGATGCACAGGTATGGACACTCTAGGCTCCAAAATCTCAACTCTATCCTAACACTGTACAGACCAACACCCCCTCACCCAACCAGCAGTTTGCCCAATGGACTAAGCCACACAACACCCAAGCTGGCTTGAACCACCCTTCCCCCCAGGCCTGCAAAATCTGCACACTGAGGGCCCCAGGCACTCCCAGTCCTGTGGGGGTAGAAGGTCACACTTCTGCGGCATCCAAGTGAGGTGAACCCCAATCACCCACCCAGTCAGATGTACTCACAGAACCACTGTACACCACCCTTAATCTACCAGCAGATTCCCCAGGGCCAGGTACCAAGGTCTGCACCTGGGTTCAGTAGGAGAAAGGCTCAGCCAACTCTGGGGCTTTCCATGTTGTCTTCTGATGCCCTGGGGCAATGTCTACAGTGCCAAATTGTAGTCCCTAAGGATCCAAATGGTCTCAGACCACCTCCAATGTTTCCCAGCACTCTTGGGGCTCCCTATGTCTCCTTCCTGACTTTGCCCTTAGCTGTTCAGAAGGTACCCGCTGCCTCAGGAGCCGCCATCCTGGAAAAGCTACTGTTATAAATTTGCCTCAAATGTAATTTAGTTGTTTTTCTTTCTGATATTCCAACATAGGAATCTGTATCTGGCTAGAGGATTATTTTGAACAATTTCTTAGACACTCTAGTGAGCAACTTTCTTTGTTTTCCATAGCTGGATATGTCTCAATTTATTTTTTTCATTTTTGAAGAGAAGTTTTACTAGAACCTAGACCTGATATTTCTTTAATTTTATGGCCTGGAAAAAAAAAAAGTGTTCACTTCCTTCTAGATGCCATGTTTTAGTTAAGAAATCTTTTACTTTTTGAAATCCTTTCTGCCTTGTAGATAAAATGTCAGAGAGCATTTCTCTTTAAATACTCTTGAACTGCTTTGGGGTTTTGTTTGCCTTCATTCTCAGATGTTGACGATGGTGCATTAGGTGTGAATGTCTTCCTGTTCCAGTTGAGTATGTGCTCAGAGTCTTAATCTGAGAGCCTTGCAGATACTAACTAGGCACTCTACCAGTGAGCTAAATTCCCATCCTCAGGCATTATTTCTGTGTACGTGTTCATGTGTACATCAAGTTTGTATGTGTGTGTGTGTGTGCGTGTGTGTGTGCGTGTGTGTGTGTGTGTGTGTGTGTGTGTGTAGGGCAGAGGCCAGTGTCATTCTCAATCACTCTCCATCTTATTTTTGAGACAGGGTATCCTAGTATCCATCTCTGTTGCTGTGATAAAACACCATGACTAAAATCAACATGGGAAGGAAAGGGTTTGTTTCATCTCATATGCTAAAGTCCATCATCTCAAGAAGCCCAGCAGGAGCTCAAGGCAGGAGCTTGCAGCAGACTCCAGTGGAGGAATGCCGCTCGCAGCCTCGCTTCCCTTCCATGCTTGTATTCAGCTATCATTTTTATACACCCTAGGCCTATCTTTCCAGGCTTAAGACTGCTAATCCACTAGCAATTAAGAAAATGTCCACAGGCAATCTGATGGAGGAAATTCCTCAACTGATGCTCCCTCTTCCCCGGGTGTTAAATTGAAAATTGAAACTATGATATTCCACACGTTGTCAAATTCGGCATGCCGACATACCACTTTAAATCGTGATTACACATCACTTTAAGCTGTAACCTCTCCTTTCTTGTTTGTCTCCAGAATCTCATGTTAAAATCATAACATTGGATACAGTATAACTTTAGTAATATATAGTCTTTAAAATTCCAATGGTTTAATAGTTCAAGGTCTCTTAAAGATTCTCCTGTGTGCTCCTATAAAATAAAAAACAAGTTAAATACTTTCTTACTCCAAGAGGAAAGAACCAGAGCACATTATAGTCAGATCAAAGCAAAACCTACACCCAGCAATGTAGCTCAAAGCCTGTAGCTCAGTGTCTGACATCTGGGACTCACATTCTGCTGATCTCCAAAGACCTTGGGCAGCCCAGCTTCTCTGGCTTCTTCATCTGTAGCACACACAGCTTGTCTTGTAGGCTCAGGCTAACTCCACTCCAGATCTGCTTCTATCCTTTGCAGTTTTCACATGTTCTTCCTGTCTCCAGTGTACTGGACTGTCCATTGCAACTGAGGCTTCACCTTCACCAGCTACAGCCTCTGTTACGCAGTGCCAAGCTTCAGCTGCTATTGGTGAACCCTCGTTGCCTTCAAAACCAGTACCATGTGGGAGACTTTTAGACATTGCCCAGCCCAGCTTCCAGCTTGAGGTTCAACCTTGGTCCCCTTGGACCATAGCTACTGTGTTCTGACCCTGAAGAAATACTACCCAGAAGATCTTGCCTCAATGATGCTGGTCTCTTATTAAGCACAGCTAATTTTTCAGCCCCAGCTAACCAGCATCAATTGTACTTGGAAAAGAAAGGTTTTATTTCAACAGAACTGGTCTTTTACTGATCACAAATGAATTCTTCAGTATCAGCTGACATAAAACCACAGATTCTTAATTCCAAATATCACAGTAACAACAGTCTCAATACAGTATCTTGGGACTCTTAACCTTCCCTCTAAAGCATCTCAATCATTATTTCCCAATTCCGACGATATCTCATTAAACTCTGTTCTTTTTTTTTTCTTTTTTTTTTGGTATTTTTGAAACAGGGTCTCCCTTTAGTCCCAGCTGGCCTGGAGCTCACCATGTAGACCAGGCTGACCTTGAACTCACAGAGATCCGTCTGCCTCTGCCTCTGCCTCTTGAGTGCTGGGATTAAAGGTGTGCACCACCATGCCTGGCCTAAACTCTGTTCATTTACTGGCTACTCCAGCCCACAGTTTCCATATCATCCACAATGTTCCCCCAAAACAACTCTGTCAGCTTTGTCACAGCAAGATCTCACTCTCAGGTACCAATTTCTGCTCCTAGTTTGCTTTCTGTTGCTGTGATAAACACCATGACAAAAACAACCTGGGAGAGAGGATTTTTACAGCTCTCAATTTTATGCCTCTCTTCTTTAGTGAGGGAAATCAGAGCAGGAACTCAAGCAGATGAGGAATGCTGCTTACTGGCTTGCTTCCGGGATTTCTTATATTCAGCTTCCTTCCTCATACAGCCCAGGCCCACTCATTGGACTGGTCTGCCCACAGTGGGCCTGGCCCTCCTACATTGATTAGGAAGTAAGAAAATGCCCCACCAATATGCTCAAAAGCCAATCCAATGGAGGAAATTCTTCAGTAGTGGTTCCCTCTTCCCACGTGTGTCGAAGTTGACAACTGAAGCTAACTCTTGGATACAGGATGTCCTAGTTTCTTTTCCTGTGGCTGTGATAAAACGATCTGACAACTTAAAAGAAGGGTTTTGTAGTTTTGTTTTTTTTTTTAGCCATAGTTCAAGGAAGGGAAGTCAAGACTGTGGAAGTCCAAGGTGGCTGGTCACACTGTGAGAGAGGGAGAGAGAGAGAGAGAGAGAGAGAGAGAGAGAGAGAGAGAGAGAGAGAAAGAGAGAGATAAGTCTCAGTGAATGGTACACTCCCACAGTGGACATGTGTTCCCACCTCCATTAACATAATCAATACAATCACTCACAGGCCTTCCCAGAAGCCCAAGCCCCTCCCTCAGATGATTCTAGGTTCTGTCTAACCTATAACTCTAACCATCATACAGGGTCTTTCATTGAACCTGGATCTCATTGATTTGGCTAGGCTGGCTGGTCAGTGAGCTCTGGGGACCCACCTGCCACTGCCTCTGCCTTCCTCACACTGAGATTACAAATATACATATCCACATCCATCTTTGTTTTGACTTGGGTTCAGGAGGATCCAGCTTAGATCCGAATGCATATGCAATAAGCACCTTATAAGCCCAGTCATTTCCCCAGACCTTTTAGCCATTATTCTATGAGGTACTTTTTCTCCACCATAATGCTTGCCCTGTGAGCTTCCAATGAAATGTATGTTGTATCTTTTGGTATAGTCACTAAGTTTTCTGAGCTTCTATTATTTTCTTCTTTTATATTTTTTCCTTCTGTTGCTCAGATTTGTGGTGCTGGTAAAATCCTGATTTCCCACTGCACATCCTCCTAGACCCAACAGTCAGGAGTTACAGTCGCAAAGGTTTGCGACCTCTTCTTGGGAAGAGGACTTTTTAGTCACTCAACAGGGATGAATAATTTGCTTCTACCTCTGTCTCCTATGATTGCACAAAAAAAGTTTTGAAGAGTTAGTTATCGGTCTAGACTAAGTGTTTAACATCATCATCACTCAGGCTTTGTTGGGCGAACATGGGTGGAGTTACAGTGTTTTCCACTGGTGTTCTGTGAGAGTGGACCAGGTGGCTAAAAGCTAAAAGGCTTAAAGTTTTTGTCTTACTAGGATTCAGAGAGAGAGAGAGAGAGAGAGAGAGAGAGAGAGAGAGAGAGAGAGAGAAAGACTTTGTTGTGTCTTTTCTTGGCGCAAATTGGAGCTTCTAAATTGTCTAAATTTGAGACATATACAAAACATAAAGAAAATTCCAGTTCATCCTTGTGTCTGAAGTCTCCTTTTTTCAGAGTCTTCTTATGGATATACATCTACCTGTCTCACTGTCCTACCAGACTTTAACACTGTACTTAGGATTAAGAAAGCATGTTTGAAATTTCAACTGCATTTTTAGAAACTGCAGAATTTAAACGCCAGTTTAAATTTTATTTTATTTTAATGTCGGTCTCCTCCGGAAATGATTCAAGCTAATCTCTCATCCCAGAAAGTTATCCTCTACAAATTTCAGCACCCATGTTTCCATGGCACGCGGGCTGTACACTGCAAGCTCATAGGAGAATGAGGTTAAGCTTTCTAGTTAGTTAGCTCTCTCCTGCAGTCAGAGATTCAACTTGTATCTGCTGGATAAAGGGAAGGGGGAGGAGCTGCCAGGAGCAATCTGTGGGGAGCTAGAGCTTAATGCAGTATGCTAGCTGACTGTAGGAGTGTTCGCCCCACAGCCCAGTCCTAGTGGCTAACTGCTGTCACAGACCCTTGGCCTGGGGAGGGTGTTCAGCCACCACCCCATAAATGGCTGCATTAAATACACCTGTTTGGGGGTTGGAAACTCCCCAAGAGAGGAAACCCAGACTGGCAACTTCTGCAACCTCTTTCCAGTCAGTGCCTGCCAGCAGCAGGACATTCTTTCTCCAAGTTGGTAGTCCAACAGACAGACCACTTTCCAAGCAAACCCCATAGCTCTCCACACTCTAACACAAGCCTGATGGGATATCACTTATACATGCTTGGAGCAATGGACCCAGTGACTTGCCAGGTGATAATGAAGATCCACTTTATTGTAGGCAGTGTATTATATAGTGAAGATGATGTCACTCCTTACAGCCAATCCCAGGCCTCTGCATCATGTCCCCTGATACATCACTTACTATTGTCTGGCAGTATCAAGTGTTTGGGTCATAAGTGAGTCATGAGTTGCTGTTTACTCTCTGCATTATGTGCTGCTCTCACCTGCAGGGTGGAGTCTGGGATGTCTTATGACTCACACCTGTGTCCCTGAGAAATGCTGGCTGGAAAGCTAGAACCTACATACCTAACTCAAACTGGATTTTTCCCACAAAGCCTGTTTTTTCTGGGCTTCCTCCCTGCCAGACCACAGTCCTAATGGGTATTCTACACTTTTATCTATGTCTACTGCACCTTCTGTGTTCCACAAATCCATACCTTACTTCTCTGAGTTTGAGAAGTCACAAGCCTTTGTCTTGTAAGGCCTCTTCAGATTCGTTCCCAGTGCTTTCATATCTTTTGTTGCTTTCCTAACAACACCTAAACATTTGGCATTAGTTCCATCTTAAAGTCCTCTACATATTACGGACCTGGAGAGAAACTGCTTCTCTTGTAGAGGACCAGAGTTTGATACTCAACACCTGTATTAGGCAGTTCACAACTGTCTGTACCTGCAGCTACAGAACATCCAAGAGATCCAATACCCTCTTCTGGCTTCCACAGGTACACCCATACATGTCACATAACACAATCCGACAATAATAATAATAATAATAATAATAATAATAATAAAATCTTAAAATTCTATATAAATACTTGTTTCCTCTGGGAAGCTAACTGGTTTACTTAAAGATTAGTTGCTTTTTTTTTCCTTTCTCTATTTGTTTTTTGGGAAATTGAAAGTGATCTCCAGCAGCTCAAGTTGGTATTTGTCACATACAAATGGGAAGTGATAAAAGCAGAGTAATTAATAGCCCCCAGCAAATCTGTCAGTGTACAACATGCTTGATTATTTTTCTTCAGGGTTCAGTGAGTTCCCATGTGATCATTGACTAAATTAACCACGAAAAGATCATCTGGATCGTGGGAGAAATATCAGTAAACCATTCTCAGTTAAACCTTGGGGAGACTTGCTCAAATAAGATTTGCTAAATGAGCCCTAATTTAGGGGCCTACATAGACACATATGCAATTATTTATACAGATATAACTAATGATGATATAAATATATTTATTAAACATGAAACAGTAGAATTTTTGACTTATTTAAGTCTTCTAAGTTCTCCTATCCATCCTTCAGTTTTCTAAATGAAGAAAGGAAGTTCAATTGTCCCTTCCCCTGATAAGACCATTTGAAAATAAACTTTATAGACTTGTAGTTCTCTGGTGCTTTCTTCTGTAGAATGCATTTGGTTACTAATGTTTCCTACTTTTCTGAAAAATCTATTTTCTTTTCATCCCGAAGATGAAGCTACTTTGCTGAATAAGGTGATGGGCGATTTGTAAGAGAATTTTAATATGTACATTGGCTCTTGTTCCTCTAAATGGCCTGCTAAAACTACAGACCATGTGCACAGCTGATTTTCAACTTAGGTAATGATGGGATTTTCATGTTCAGTTACTATGGGAACCTAACCATACTGCCATATTAAAGTGAAAGACTGACACTTTTGGCCAAATCAGTAAAACTTGTGAAATCCTGCACATTTGGAATGCATCTGCTTGCATAGCTTCAGTTCAAATAGAGGGCACTGGTGAGGTCTAAATTAGTAAAATGCACAAGATGGGTGAGCTGGTTGCCATATTACCCTTTGGATTTTAAAAGAATTCTGTCATCATAACTCCATAAAGGGGATTTGTGTATGTGGGTGAGGGGTCAGTGAAGCAGAGGGACTCTGAATCTTCAATTTCTTCCTTCCTTCTAAGACTCATCATGCTCAGTATAGGGCTCCATCTCCCAACCTTCCAATCTTAGATTATTTCTCTTCAAGGCACTTCTTGATTATATCCATTTCATCTTAAAAAAAAAAACAGCTAATATATAATCATCTCAACAATTATATCCAAAGATTGTGTTATACAAAGAAGTTTTTTTTTTATTTTATAAAATTTTTGAGACTTCTGTATACACCATACAGGGAATCAATGCTATTTCTTCTAATTTGTTTCCATTTGGCAAACTAAATGTGTTCTATATTTTTGGTATGCTGGAGCAACAAAGGATGTGCAGATGCAGAAAGGAAGTTATCACTTACGAGTTTACAGTTTCGTATTTATCATGAACATTTAAATATGAATACAAGTAGACAGAAAACCACGAGAAAAGAATGTAGGTGGGGGAAAAGAGATGGCTCAGTGATTTAGTGTACTTGTTGCTCTTGCAGAGCATTGTGTGTGCATGATGTTCTTGCATACATGCAGGTAAAGCACTCATAGACATAAAAGAAAAATAAATAAATAAAAATTAATGAGGCTAACATTAAGTCATTCTGGGACCGGAGTTACTCCAGAAGAATCTCTAGGGAATGTAGGCATACCTTCACATAGCAAGGCATTTGAATAGAAGGAAAAGATGAAGGAAAATATTAAGGCACTTGAGAAATTGCAAGGAGGACAATTTAAATGGCCCAATATTGGTGATGCTGCTGCAAAGGAATGCAAAGGCATGCTGTGGAGCTGCACAGTCTCTGCAAAAGTCCAAGGCTGCCGGGTGTGGTGGCGCACGCCTTTAATCCTAGCACTCAGGAGGCAGAGGCAGGCAGATCTCTGTGAGTTCGAGGCCAGCCTGGTCTACAGAATGAGTTCCAGGACAGCTGGGGCTACAGGGAGACCCTGTTTCGAAAAAAAAAAAAAAAAGTCCAAGGCCATGGGGAACCCAAGACTGCAAGGGAGGATGCAGTCCCGGGTTTGAATCCCTCATTAAGCAAATACTGCTCTTGTGCACATAGCCTCTCTGGCATTAGTCTCTCTCTCTCTCTCTCTCTCTCTCTCTCTCTCTCTCTCTCTCTCTCTCTCTCTCTCTCTCTCTCTCTCTCTTCTCTTTCTGTCTCTTAAAGAGAAGGGAGATGTGATTAACTAAGAATTCATAGGACTGAATACATTACTGAATGCCACAGTCCAGAGACCCTAGTGAGGTAATTAAAAATTTTGAACTGGGAAGCAATGAGTTAGAGACAGCAATTTCAGAAAAACAGTTCTTTCTCTCCTGGACATGTCAAAAGATCTGCTGCAAAAGAGCTCAGGACTTGAGTTCAGCCATTCTCCCACACCAGTGAAAAGAAAAATAAAAATATTTGTTCTGATGTCACGTCCCATCACATTTCACAATGAAGAGGAGCAAAGCAAACCTTTCTCTCTCCCACGTTCCTTTGCTCTTTGGTTTCTAAGTGCTTGAGGAATGAAGGCCTTTATTTCACACAGAGTATGTAAGAAAGCTTGTTCTGAGGCCCTCAGATGAGACATTTCTGAATTCCTTTGGATTGTTTCAAAAATGAGACAGTAACACTGAAGGATTGGGTGAAAATCTGAATCTGACAATCTAAGCCAGAAAGAAATTTCAAGGAGAGGCTGATTACTTAAATTCCAGAAATGGAACAATCAGATCTGATCCAAAGATGAGAGTGTAATCACTCCTTGTCCCAATAGCCTTTCTGTTTGAAAACTCTCAATTGTTCTTTGTATTTCTAACACTTTTTATTTATTTCCCAGAATAGTTGCCACATTGGTTCAAGCACTGTGAATTGAAAGAGCACAGCCTAGTGACTAAGCTCATCTTCTTCTAAAAATCATGTCATATAGGATGACTGTGAGACCACCGGTTGGACTTGAAACTATCCTCTCCTTGGCTCAGTCTCCTCAAAGTAACTGCCATCAAATTGAATGGTGATCTAGTTTTTTTTTCACATTTGTCAAGTAATTTTGAAACTTCTAAGTCTAGGAAAATAATATAGAACAATGTAATGTCATGCTGACTTCATAAAGAGAAGTGTTACCTGCCTAACCTTGTCAGCCAGACAAGGACTGGCTGTTGTAGGGCAGCAGGGAACAAAGCCCTTCTCTGGCTGCCAGATGTGCAGGCATTCTTCCTCCTCAGGATCAAGGACCTGAGACTTTGAGCCAATTGTAGAAAAAAACAAATTCTCTTCACCAGCTATGGTTGTTGAGCCTTGATGTTCTAGATCTGTTAGCTTGCAGTTCTAGAATGATATCAGAAAACCCTTTGGCACCCTCTTACCAGCTTCCTGCCTCCAGTTCTTTATTTGATTCTTTAATTCCCTTTTTATTTTATTTATTTTCATATGTGTATGAATGTACTGTCTGCGTGTAGGTGTGTGCACCCCCGTGTGGTGCAATGCCGCAGAGGTCAGAAGAGGGTGTCGGGTTCCCCTGGAACTGGAGTTAAAGACGGTTTTCAGCCGCCATGTGGGTGCTGGGGATCGAACCCAGGTCCTCTGCAAAAGCAGTCAGTGCTCTTAACTGCTAGGCCATCTCTCCAGCCCCCGATTCTTTAATTCTTTACTGCATGTTGTGGACATACTGTAACAATCCACAATGAGACTTCCTCTTCCATGGGCTGACACTGCCCTTCACTCTCCCATTCCAGACTTTAATGTGGCTGATAACCTGTGTGTTTATTAGAACTTAATGGCTAACTTCAGTCAGAACAATGTTCTATCAACTCAAGCTAGGATTGATTTTTTTACATGTTTTTGTGAATTAAGAATTTTCTTTCCAGAAGCCACCATCACATGGGGCCCTTTTACTTCTGCTCTGCCACTGAGATCCCATCCAGGAACCTTATAAAGGTGGCCCCTATATCTTCAAAGGTTACCTTCTGTGCTCTTTAGAGATATTTTTCCCATTTTTAACTCTCCACTTATCAAGTATCTGTGACTACAGGACAGCTTTGTTCTTGTGATATAATAATTGCTAAATTCACCAGCTTTCCTTAGGGAAGAAAGAATTTTGTGTTTAAATGAAAAAGTCATTGAATTATGTATTTACATCAAATTTGATCAGCATGCTTGGGAGCTACCTCTAACCTCAGCCCCTGACTTTAGTCCCCAGGTTCTGCTTTGGAAATGGGATTAAAGCAGAGTACATTTTTCTGAATAAATGGTGCTAAGAAAACTGGGTATTAACAAGCAAATAAATGCACGGATGTGGATGCATATTGATCACTCTGTATACAAAACAGGACTAAAAATGAACCAGCAAACTATATATGAGCTAAAACCGTAAGTGCATTAAAATAAAATGTAAGGCTCACTGTTTGGGAAACTGAATTTAATAACAGATTTTTATACAAGACTCAAAATGACTGAATAACAAAGGGAAAAAATGAATGGAACTTTATCAAATTAAAGATTTTTATTAAAAGATAGCATCTAAAAAGTGAAAGATCAGTCTGAAGAAAGGAAAATATTTGAAAGACATGTATCTGATAAAGCTTTAATATTCAGAAAATATGCATAATTCCCACAACTTGACATCAAAAGGAATACAATCTGGGATGGGAGAGACGACTTGGGGGTTAAGAGCTCTTGCTGATTTTTCAGAAGACCTGGGTTTGGTTCCCAGCCTCCACATATGGGATAGCAATGATCTGAAACTCCATTTTCCAGGGATCCAATACCCTTTTCTGGCTTGAAGGGTTTGTACACACATGGTGCACTTACATACATGCAAGCACACCATAACATTTTTAAAAATTCACATAAAATTATAAAAATCTATACCCATAAAAAATTTAAAAGTACACATAAAATTAAAAAAATAACAACAAAAAACCCCAAACACAATCCAACTTAAAAAATGCACAGGTCTGGAGAGGAAGGTACAAGGGTTGAATGCTTTCCTAGTGTGCATATAGGTCTGTGGGCTTGATCCCAAATATTATAATAATATTGGTAGTAATAATACCATGATTAAAATGGACAAAATACTGAAGTGTATTTTTCAAAAACAGTATGTAAAGGGGGGCTGGAGAAATGACTCAGTGCTTAAAAGCACTGTCTGTTTTTGTAGAGGCCCCAGGTTTGGTTCCCAGTGACCACATGGCAGCTAACAACCATCTGTAACTACAGTTCCAAGGGCTCCAATGCCCCCTTCTGACCCCAGAGGGCATTGATTGCATGGAGTACTTGTCCATGCAGCCAAACACTGGTACACACAAAATAAAAATAAATATAATGATGTTTTGAAAAGCACATAAAGATACTGAACATTTTCAATTATTAGAGAAATGAAAATCAATAAGAGAGTATTTAGTGTCCGAAAGGATAGTGATACTACTAACCTCTCTCAGTAGAAATCAGAGGTAGTGGAGAGGCAAGGAGATACTGGAAGCCTTGGAAACAAAATGGAGCAACAGATCTAAAAAACAGTTTGGTTGTTCCTCCAAAAACTTAAAGATGGACTTTAGATAGGACCCAGCAATTCTATTCCCAGGTAAATAAAATAATTGGATGTAGTAACTAGAACAAAGAGTATCTACCAATGTCATATCAGAATTATAATAGCACAGGTTGAGACAACCTGTGTTTGTGAACAGATGAATGGATAGAACTCATTAGTAAGAATGAAAGAATTCTGATATAGACTCCAACATAGGACGTCAGTGACATGCCAAGTGAAAGCTCTCAGACACAAACATAAAAGGACTGTCTGATTCCCCTTCTAGGAGCATATACAGGCATGGAAAGTAAATTAGAGGTTAACAGGGGATGAAGAAGAAGGCAATAGTGACTGTTTCTTATGAGGTACAAGGCTTCCATGTGGAGTAATAGCTGTGGAACAAGGTGGTATCAACTGATACCACTGAACTGTTCCTTTAAGAACAGTTAACACACTATGTGTTAGATTATAATATTGTGCCATATTAAAATAAAGAATTTGAAATGTTCTTTTTAAGACAAATACAAAGATGTCCAGTAGCATTTTGCTCCCCCAAACAAGAACTCCTGCTCTACCAAGGGCAGTAGTTTGCCCATAGAGCCATATGAGTGTGAAGCTGGATATGCCACTGGTACAGGGCTGCTCTTACAGAGCTCGGAAGCTGGACAGTACCAATTGTGAAAATGGGAATCCAAGACAAGGCCTGACTAACCACCAGAACTGGCCATCATCCATTCAGCAGCTTACCATTCCTGAACTTCAGTTTCCTCGTCTGTGACGTCTAGAATAACTTCTTCCTCATTTTCCTCTTTTTTTTTTTTATGATCTTTTTGAGACAGGGTCTCCCTGTAGCCCCAGGCTGTCCTGGAACTTACTCTGTAGACCAGACTGCCCTTGAACTCACAGAGATCTGCTTGCCTCTGCTTCTGGAGTGTTGGGATTAAAGGCGTGTGTCACCATGCCTGGCCTTCATTTTGCTCTTTTTAATCATTAAATGTCCTTGAAGTATAAGAGTCTCTGTAATATTCCTGCTGTGCAATCAGTGGTCAATATATTGCACACACAATCACTTTTTTTTCTCCATTAGTTTCCTTCCCTTTAGCCACTCTTTAGGCAATATGCTAAGCTCAATCATTTTTTGCACCTTTTATCTCTATAATAATAAAAATAAGGGAGCAACAAAAACTCACAGTAAAGTTCCAAGGAATAAGTATAATCAGAATAATCATCTTGTTTTCTTTCGGCCTCTCATCCTCACTTTAACCTCTATACTCGCCTTTCTCCAAAGGCGTATGAAGATGTTTAGCCAAGAGCTAGCAGGAGGAACTTATTGTTTGAGACAGGATCTCCCAATAATAGTCCCAGCTGGCCTAGATCTTACTATGTAGACCAGGCTGGCCTTGTCCTCACAGCGGTCTTCCTGCCTCTTCCTCAGGAGTCCCGGGATCGAATGCTTGCACCACCAAGCCCCGTTTTAGTTACTTTTCTTGTTGTGATAAAATATCTGGCAGAGAGAACTTAAAGGGGGAAGGATTTGTTTCAGGTCACAGCTGCAGTCCATCGTGATGGGGAAGGGAGAGTGGTGGGCACCAGCGGCATCCCTGGCAGCTGGTCGGCAGCCAAGCAGGAAGCACACCAGGATGGGAACAGAAACATGGCTGCACCTTAACTCTCAAGGCTTGCCCCGAGCAGAAAGTCCCCACTTCCCAGAGGTCCACAATCTTCCAAAATAATTCTTCCAGCTAGGAACCAAGTATTGATATATCTGAGTCTGTGAAGTTCAACTAAAGATGGTACCAAGAGAACATCAAAATGACCCCAAGTTATTGCTCAGCTCCAGTCTCCTGGAAGCCAGCTTTGGCTTTGAGTTCTCATCGTCATTCACCTCCAGGAAGAAAAGGTACAGAAAACAGATGGGTTTGTGGGGACTGCAGTAAGGATGCTCTTGGCTCTAAACAATTTTATGTTTTGTTTGCTTCAGTATGTGAATGGCTGAAAGGGGAGAGCTGGAAAGCACAGCTATTCTGGTGAACTCTCAGCAGTGACAGATGATAGAAATGTGTCTTTCTTTGTACTTTATCATGGTCTCCTAAGGCCAAGCCATCTCGGCACAGTACTGAGTGGCAGCCCAAGTGCGGAATTAATTAGTTGAAATCAGTGATACTGCAATGGACTCCATGAGACACAGGGGTCTTTGGCAGAAACATGCTTATGTGCATTCTTTCACAGCATTTATAGATTAGCTGTCAGACAATATGGCCAGTGTTTGTGCCCTTGGAGTTCACTCTTGTGGTTCTCAACATTTTCATAGGGGAAATTGTAGGGTAATCATGTAGCTAAAAGGAATTTGAACTGATAGAAGATAGACATGTTGGAGTCTTGCTTTCTTCTGCCAAGTTGTTATGCAGAGACAGATGACACACGAGAACCCTTCTACTGTTTTGTTCAAGCACAGTGATAAAAGCTTCCCCTCAGAAGCCAGCTCTTCAGGAGGCAGTTATTTCCGCCTCCATGGACACACACTGCCTTACTTCATATGCTTTCGTCCCAACTTACTTTATCCAGGGGTTCAAATGGCCATGCCAAAGATGCTAGCAAATGCCAAGCAGACATTGTTGCCTAATCCTTATTACCTTTACCATAGTTCAATGTAATTTCCCCAAATGTTTCATTTATTTTATTTCAGAGATTGTGACAGTCAGGATTTTGAAGCACAAGTCTGCATCTGTAATCCATTTACAAACTCTCTCCAGTGCAATTGGAGAGAGAGAGAGGGAGGGAGGGAGAGAGAGAGGGAGAGGGAGAGGGAGAGGGAGAGGGAGAGGGAGAGAGAGAGAGAGAGAGAGAGAGAGAGAGAGAGAGAGAGAGATTTGGAGTTTTTTTTTAAGCGTTGAAAAACAAGCAGAGGGAGTAGCGCACATCTGTTTTCATAAGAAATCATGGAACCTGGCCGTTTTTCAGTGGGGTATTTTACTACCACATGGCTTTAATCCTACATCTGGGCCTGTTGTTTTATGAAATATTTCCCACAGATGATGTCAATTATAATTTTTGTCCCAGTCGTCAATTTACGGACTCTTGGAATAAGACAAAATGAAACAACCAGAAAAAGAACAACTTATGTGGTCTACTCTCTGACAAAATTATAGCTGTGTGATACACATCTAAAATCAATAACTCTGCTAATGATTAGCAGAACACACTGCTTGGTTTATGGGCAGAGATGGGGCCCACACTATGCACATGTTTGGCTCCAGATTGCATTTTTTTGTTTGCTGTGTATATACCAGCAGATGTCCAGTCGTTTATTTAATGTTCCTTCTGTGAGCCAGTAGTAGGCATGTCGGGGCTGTGCGACATTTATAAGTCATCTGCCAGCAATACAGGTGGAATGCTTTCATGAGCCCTTTTCCTTCCTTCTGCGGTGATGATCTATCAGAGAAATCAGGGATAATTCTTTATAGAGTTATATGGCTATTAAGATGCGGAGCTCTGATCTTGTGTGTAAAGTTTAAGAAATTTAGATTCCAGCATATGGTTTTTCAGAATTGCTTTGAAAGAAACGTTTGTGGTGCTCAACTTTAGCAGCTGGTCGGAGGGTGAAAGGTTTTTCCAGAGAAACAAAGAAACTCCATTAGACCTAAGCAGAACCAAAATTTTGGCAGTAATGTCGTTTCTTTTTATTTATAAGGATTCTTTTGGTACCAGGAGATAAACTGGATTCTTTAAAAATTAGTTCATGAATACAAGGTTTTGTGAGTAATAAGAAACCAGCAGATTGGGGATTTTAAAATTTTTGGAGGGCAATCTGGTCCTGGGGATTCTGCCACCTTTGGTCTGCCACTACACGGGCTGGCGAGGGGCCTAGCCTAGTGGCCATGACAAACTTTTTTTAAAAAATAAGAAAGAAAAAGGAAAGGACAAAGATTTTTAAGGATATTTTAAATCTTCACGATTCCTCGGCATGACATAGTTCTTTAAATTTAATCTTGTAAACTCAATGCTTGTTTTTCAAGTCCAAAGACTATGAGCACTTGGTGTCAGTTAACATGGATTGATGAGAACCTCTGTACAGATGATTTCATGTCTTATCATGATACATCTGTTTTGTCATGAATTTCAATGTGGACTAAGTTTGGCCATGCCACAGTTATCAGTACTGTGATTTGGAAAGATGAGCACTAAGAACTTAGCTTATGATATCCTCTGTGCATAAGGTTGGTTAGATGGGTATAGGCTTGCTCTATCAAGGCAACGTTTCTTTTCCTTAAAAACATATTTTTGACACTTTAGAGGGGACGCTGCTTTTGCCCTGGCCAAGTCCTCCTTAGAAGCCCTGTGCCCTTTCTGCCTGCATCCGGGATTAACTGCTCTGAATGATAACTCTTCCCCGCAGAGCTGCTTCCTCCTGAGCAGGAGCCTCTTGGCTGGGAAGTCTTTATGCGTTCCTGGCCTGGTCACTTGCCTCAGCTCAAGGCAGAGGAGCACCCTACAGCTTCCTGTGGGATCACACTAAGGTCCGTCCCCACAGTTGGTCACTTCCCACAGCTCCTTCCCATGGTGTGGCTCATATTCCTCATTCTCTTTCTCTTAGGAGAGTCCTTCAGTACATCCTGTGTGACAGGTACCCAATTCAACATACAGCAGTGTGGACAAAATGAGTAATCCTGTGATTCTGCAAAGAGCAGGGATCATCAAGACAATTTCTGAACTACACTCTCAGCTCCATTGCTAGTTTTACAAGATGAGAATAAGAATTAACTCTTTCTCCTTCACCTTTTCCTTTGGAGAAGGGTCACACTATGTAGCACAGGCTAGCCACAAACTCATGCCTGAATCTCCCTAAACCTCCAGAGCTGGAATTCTGAGAGTGTGGCTATATTCCCACAGAAGTTACTAAGTGTGCTGATCCCTGCCATGTCTGATCCACTGTGCTCAGATTCTTCTTTCCCCTCCTTTTCCCTCTGCCCCCCTCCTTCTCCTCTTCTCACTCCCCCTCCTCCTTATCATTGTCCTCTTCATCATCACTATCATCATCATCGTCTGAAAAAAGTGTGTGCACCTTTCTCCTCACACCTCTGGCCATGTTCTTGTTCACTCATTTTAATATCTTGTATTTATCATTTATTTTCTTCAGACAATTGACAGGTGCTGAATAAAGTAATCACAAGACTGAGGACTAGCTTTCAAGGAACTAACCATAAAAGACTGTAGCCAAGGCCAATTGGAGGCTGGTATGAACTTCTGCAGAACAATGACAAGGGGGCCTGCAGTTTGATCAGTGTCTAGACATATGAGTAGGAGGGTTTGGCAGGGAATGAACAGGAGGGAAGTCAAACAGCATGGCAGTGTAAAACTATCTTACCCAAATGGATGGAGTGCGGCGGTGGAGATGGGAGGTGACAGAACAGCTCACGAGAGCTCTCAGAAGCTGCAAAGGACACCACTCTACAGTTCCTTCCATAGGAACCAAGGGCAGCAAGGGCATATATGGGGACTCACTCTCAGGATGACTTTGATTTGTTGTTGGAATTGAGCCCAGGTCAGCACACTTCCAAAGTTTTTTTTTTTTTCTTTTTTTCTTTTTTGGTCTTTTTGAGACACGGTCTCCCTTTAGTCCCAACTGGCCTGGAGCTCATGCTGTAGACCAGGCTGGCATTGAACTCACAGAGATCCACCTGCCTCTACCTCCTGAGTGCTGGGATTAAAGGCATGCACCATCACTCACCACACTCAGCTCCAAAGTTTTATTAGAACACTACCACACCCCTCATTATGGATTGGGTGGCCTTCTCTGCACCCCAAGAAAAGAGAATATTATTTCAGAGAGCTTAAGCTGAAAAATTTTTTTTTTTTTTGTCTTTTTGAGACAGGGTCTCCCTTTTAGTCCCAGCTGGCTGGGAGCTTGCTCTGTAGACCAGGCTGGGTTTGAACTCACAAAGATCTGCCTGCCTCTGCTTCCCAAGTGCTAGGATTAAAGGCATGTACCACCACGCCCGGCTTAAGCTGAAAATATTTTTAATATTTATTTTTAATAATATTTATGTCTGTGGGTTGGAGAGATCGCTCAGTGGTTAAGAGCACTGAATGCTCTTGCAGAGGACCCAGGTTCAATTCCCAACACCCACATGGCAGCTAAGAACTGTCTTTAACTCCAGTTCCAGGGGAATCCAGTGCCTTTTTCTGAACTCCATGGCATTGCATGGCATGGGTGCACCGACCTACATGCAGACAGTGCACTCATACACATAAAAAATAATAAATAAATTAAAAGAATAATATTTACATCTGTAAGTATATTATCTGTATGTATGTAAGTGAACCTGTGTCATGTAATGCCCACAGAGATCAGAAGAAGGTGTTGAATCCTCTGGAACTGGAGCTAGGGATGGTTGTTAGCCACAATTTTGGTGCTGGAAACTGAACTCAAGTCCTTTGCAAGAACAGCCAGGGCTCTTAACAATGACCCAGCCCCTGAATTGCTCAAACTATTGACTATTGGCTCTTTAAAAAAACAAGTGAGGGGGGCTGGAGTGATGGACTAGCGGTTAAGAGCGCCGACCACTCTTGCAGAGGACCCGGGTTCGATCCCTAGCACCCACATGGTGGCCGAGAGCCGTCTGAAACTCCAATTCCAGGAGAACTCCAGTTCCAGGGGAGTCCGAAGCCCTCTTCTGACCTCCGCGGCATTGCACGTCACGGGTGCACAGACTTGCATGCAGACAATACATTTATACACATACGGAAATAAATAAAATTAAAAAAAAAAGAAATGTAAAAAAAACAAAAAACAAAAAAACAAGTGAGTGGGTTCCTGCAGGACAAGACAGAAATACTGGCTGCAAAAACATCTGCCAGGGGGCTTCTGTAATGGCTTTGGCTGTGGAGGTGAGGGGCTAGCTTGGGGCCCTGGCATTAGGATAAATAAAAGGACAGATTGGAGAGAGGCACTACTATGGTGAGATTTTAAGTCTCCATGGACTCATTTGATAGGGCCAGATGAGGGGCTTATGTGAGTTCTAGATTTTCAGCATTGACAATGAATCTGACAGTTCACCACAGTAGTAAATGTAGAAATAGGAACCCATAGAAGAAAAGAAGGAGGAAGTGAATGGCAAATAGAATTTTGGACACCTTGAAGAAAAAATACTTATCAAATGCTTGAGGGTTGATCTACAGATGGTGGATGGCTATAGCTCCAGCTGGCCCAGAACTCACTCTGTAGACGAGGCTGCCCTTGAACTCACAAAGATCCGCCTCTGCCTCCTGAGTACTAGAATTAAAGGCATGTGCCACCATGCCTGGCTTAGAGACAGTTCTTAGATACCATGTGGGTGCTGGGAATTGAACCCACGTCCTCTACTAGAGCAGTCGGTGTGCTCTTAACCACTGAGCCATCTCTCCAGCCCCTCAGTTCAACTTCTAAAGTCCTTAAAGTCTTTAATTGTTTTAACACTGCTCAAATGTTTAAATACATACAGAGTCTCGTTAAGATAGAAACAATCTTCTAACCACGAGTCCCTGTACAATCAGAAACAAGTTATATATTTCCAACACAGAGTGTCACAGAACAAACACCCCTCTTCCAAAAGGGAAGAACACAAGCATAGCAATGGAAGATTAGACTATACCAAAGCCTAAGCCAACTTGGCAAGCAACACATCCTGCAGCTCCATGTCCAGTATCTGGGATTGTGATGATCACTTTTGCCCCAAAGAGCTAGGATATCCTTGAATCCCCAGTTCTACTGCCTACAGCCCACAAAGCCTGTGTGTTAAGCAGTTCTGCTTCATGTATGCATCATCAACATCCTGGGGCATATCTACTGTAACTTGGGCTTCCCTTTCACAGTATCAGACAATGTTTGCACAGGGCATTCTTGGAGGGACTCCACCCTGCCACACATGGCTTGACCTAAACACCACTCTGAAACAATGGTACAAGCCTCCATGACCCCCTCAATCTAATATTGTTCATGCTTGCATGGTCAGTACTGTGTAGATGACACTGCTGAGTTCTGCTGCACTCATCATTTGGAGTCTGTTCCCCTGGGACAGAACAGATTTCTGTATCCTTGTACACCGATCCAGATCCAGGGGAACATTTTCCCAGGTGGTTGTTTTTAAGCAGGGAACCCCTTTCAGTAGCATTCTCAGCTTACGTTCTCCTTTCAAATGAAGTTTGATTTTTTATAGGTATTTATTTATTTTTTCTTCTATTAGTTCTTTTTTCATTTTTTAACAATAAGTAATAATTTATGAGTACAAGCATCCTTCATGTAAAACCAATTTGCAAGCAGTTGTGCCCAAACCCACACAGCTGGGGGGCTTGTATGTTCAATCAAGTTGATCAAATAAGTGTCGAGTCTATATTGCTGTAGTTTCACCATTCACCCCAATCACAGCCTTTACATTCTTCCACACCCCCTGTTCCGCAGATTGTTCCCTAGGCTTAGAAAAGGGGCACAGGTGGACAAGAAGCAAAACGGTCTGTTTTCTCTGGAGCTGTAATTTTGGACTCTGGTCAATTCTGACTATTTCCTTTCATGGGCTGATAGTTTGTCCAGGAATAACCTTTCAATCCTACTAATGAAGCACAAGCAATTAGATATATAGGTATTTAAACAGTACTAATTGTTATGGTAGTTTATTTTGGAATAGACACAGATGTTTGGATGGTATGTTAATCCATGAATTTATGTTTTTTTCTGTAAAATATGACAGGGTCTTACTGTGGCTTATAACATCTCCTAACTGCTAGAGGATGTAAGCTTGTGGCATCAGCCATGGGTTATTCCTCCAAGGAGAGAGCTAATAGACAATTAGATTTGGGATATACAGGCATATGGCTGCTACTGCTGCACAGTATTTCTAGGCAGATGAGGTGCAGCTGGTGCTGACGGAGGAGTCTTGCTTGACTCAAGGAGACCTATATTTGCTTTATTGGTTTAGTGGCCTTTGGTAACCCTCTCTGGTATTTCAGAGACCAACTGTACACTTGCAAGTGCAGTCTCAATACTAGATATATAGGTATTTAAACAGTACTAATTTTATTATTATTATTATTATTATTATTATTATTTGTTTATTTTTAGGAGATTCTACAATATAATAACACAGTTGTTTTCAGATAACATTGATGTTGCTCAGTTTGTCGTACAATTAGGTAATTGGTGCATTTTGCAAGTATCTATGTCCAAATTTTGAGCAACACAAGGTTTCCATAGTCCAGTTGGAGAAGCTTGTATGCACAGGTATGTTGATCAATTAGGAGTCCAGACTATGTTGCTGTAGTCTCATGATTCACCCCTATCTCTCTGCAGCCCTTACATTCTACCACGCTTCCTCTTCCGCATATAACTCACAGTGGATGCCACACGCTTATGTCCTCTAGTGGTTAGGAGATGTTATAAGCCACAATAAGAACTCGTCACCCTTTATAGAGAAACCATAGTTTGCAGATTAGCATACCATCCACGCATCTGTGTCTATGCTCACAGCTTAGCTTGACATAATAATTAGTACTGCTTAAATGTCTGTACATCCAATTGCTTGTGCTTTGTTAATATGACTAAAAAGGTATCACTGGAAAAGCTGTCAATCCATGAAGAGAAACAACCTGAACAGACTAGAGTCCAAAATGACAACTACAAAGAAAGTAGACTGTTTTTTCCTCACCCACTTGTGCCCCTTTCCCAAAGCCCAGGGAACAAATTGCGTGAAGTTTCATTTTTTATGCGCTAGAACTGCCCGTGAGCAGGGTCTTGCCCTCTGGACACCTTTCCTATTGCCCCAGTGCACAGAAAGCATTTTTCTGTAATTGTGCTAATCTTGTTAGCAATTACGGAGCCTTTGTCTTCTTTCTCATGCATCTTTCTTCATGAAATGTCATGTTTTCTCACCTTCCTGCACCACCATCACTGTATACCTATATACAGAAGCAAGTAATGCTCACAGCACAGTCTGAGTGCTGTCTTCCACCATTGCTCCTGTCCTCCGCCACACCAAGTACTCAGGACACAAGCCAGACTCTACCAGAATATCGCACCAAATGGCCTGTAACCAAGTTCCCAATAAAGTCCTTGTTCCCCTCCGGAAGCTCACAGCCTGGCCCTGCACTGTCAGTGTTTCCTTCTGTATTCCAGTTTTCTAAGCTCCTGTCGCAATGGTCCATCCAGCTCTGCTTGCAGCACTCTAGGGATTTTGTAGTCTACAGCTGGAACTCTTCCACATTCCTCTTGTGAACCAGTTCCAAAAGCCTGAAAAACACATGGTCAGGTTTATCACAGCAATGATGCTACTTTTTGGTATCAATTTTCTATATTAGTTGTAGAGAGCGGACGTTGACCAAAATGGCGCCTTGGACCCTGGCCAGGTCTTATGATCGCCATTTTGTCGCCTAACTACCCAGTTCATTTCCCAGCCAATGGGAGAGCTTCAATCTGGAGCACTCATTAGCATGATCACTGACTTCCGCTTATTGCCTGCAGACTGCGCATGACTACCGCTCTCTGAGCTCGCGCTTTTAATATGCAAATGAGGCATCGGACTGTGCACCTATCCAGAGCATGCACGAGCCCTCTAGACTGCTATATAAGCAGTGCTTCTGCCCCATTTCGGGGTCCTTCTCCTAAAAGAGCTGTGCACAATAAATACTGCTGCAGAAGAATCCTGTTGTCCGCGTGAAGTTCTTGCCGGCGAGACTGCTGCGCGGGACAAGTGGTGCCGAAGCCCGGGCCCGGGAACCTGACATCGCTGGCGCCGAGAGGACCCTTCGACTTCCGAAGTGGATTCAGAACTGCGCTCAGGTTGTAATTTTAAAGTTAGTTCTGAGAGATATGCTTTTCTCTGATGATCTAGAGGGATTGGAAGCTTGCCTAATTATTTTATTGGCTGTTGTAATTGTCCTTGTACCATTGTTTACTCTCTCTTGCTGGGACGATCAAAACTGTAAAGAAGAAATTAGGGAAGGACAACAAGCCCTTGCGGACCTTCAGGAAAGCATGTCAGAAACAGAACGGAGTGAAAGGTTAGATGCGCATTCAAAGAAAAAAGAGGATGCTAGCGAGATTATTAATAAAGGTACCTTATACCCATTTAGAGACCTACAAGCCCTGACATTAAGTGATTCAGATTCTAATGAGGAATTACCGCCATCTGAGGAGGAGGAATTAGAGGAGGAAGCAGCCCGGTACAAAAATGAACACTTTCGCCCCGCCCGGCGAAAGAAAAGGTTAAAACTGAAAGTAAACAGGTCCCATAGCTTTCCCGCTCCCCTGCCTTCGGCTCCTCCGCCTTATGCATCTGGGAAATGCTCCACCTCCTTTTGTTCCCCGGAGGCGTGACATGCCATGAGGCAAATGTTCCCAATCTGCGTTTGTGTAGTTTGGTGCTTTGTTCAAAGTTAAGTGTTTTCAAAAAAGTATGTTTTGCATTAATTTTTTTACAGTCTTAAATTTTGACTGCTGAGAAGTTTCTATTGTACAAAACTTCATTTAAAAGGTTTTTCTACTGAATCCAGGGTATTCTGAAGATCGAAGCCTCTGTGTAAATGCTACCAAATGGCAAAAAGCAACAATAAACCATTTGATTTTTACTTTTTTTCTAAATATCAATGCTTAACCAGAGCTATTTCAATTAATTTGTCAGTAGAGATTTAAAAACAGCTACCCATTTATTCCAGGCGTTAAAAACATAACCATATTCAATGAACCTGCAAGTTAAGTGTTAAAAATATGCTCTGTGACTCTGTACTACTAGTATTAGAACTAAAAAATCTTCCATGCAGCAAATGCTTAATGCTTTCCATAAATGTGGATTTGTCTGCCTTTATGTAATCTGTATTATATAGAGAAGGGAAAAAGTGTTGCTGATGTTTGCCTTTAAAAGGCTGTTTGTTACAGCCCTTACAAGGGGATAATTGTAGCCAGGCATGGTGGCGCTTGCCTTTAATCCCAGCACTTGGGAGGCAGAGGCAGGCAAATCTCTGGGAGTCCCAGGACAGCTGGGGGATACTGTCGGTGTTCCCAAGGCCAATGCCAGTTCGTCATGATGCTAAACTCTTTCCCCGCCTCTTTAGTACTAATTCATCTTTAGATGTACCCTATTTGCCTTTAGATATAGAACTAGCTAGCATTAATGAAAATAGAAGCTTCATATTAAGTGGCAGCTTGTGCTTCCATAAGGTAAGTAATATAAATGACAGCTCAGAATGTGTTCAAATGTATAATCAAACTGCTGCATGGTTTGATGCCCCTGATACGCCTGGGAGGGCCAATGCTACTTGGATAACGGGACGATGGCCTATCTCTCAGCCAAAGGGCAACATGTCCATTCCAGTTCAACCTAATTGGTCACCCTTCTGTACTGGCCGGAGGGAAACAGCTTTGCCCCCTTGGACAGGATGCCAGTCACGGGGAATACACTGGACAATTAACGGCCTTTTTACCTTTTGGAATACTTCTACTACATTTGAACTATGGCAGCTAGCCCAGCTTGGCTGCGAGTGGAAATATCCTGGCTTATGTGTAACCAACATCCAATATCAAAACTTCACAAGGGCAGCAAATTTGTCTAAACAATTGTCCAGTTATCTTCTAGGTATTTGGACAGGAGAATTCGACAGCTTGATGAACCAACTTCGCATGGCTATTGTCACCGTAAACTCGACTAGAGTGGATGCCTCCCTTGCTGAAGGACTAGCTGCTGTCTCCCACTTCAAAGAATGGGCAGGGGTTGCGGGGTTTGGCTTGCTTCTGTGTGAAGGGATTGTAATTATGCTCTGGATAATGTGCAGGCTCCGTGCCCAACATCAGCGCGATAAAGTAGTCATTGCACAGGCCCTTGCAGCCTTGGAAGAAGGCTCCTCTCCCAACATTTGGCTTGGCATGCTAGAGAAGTAGTCAAAGACGGGTAAGACCCACTGCATGTATTACCAACCTAAGACAGGGAACAAACCTATGCTGTTTGTCTGACCCCATGACGGGTAAGGAATACCTCTGCAGGGGCAACCTAAGACAGGCATTCTCTCTGCCATATATTATAAGAAAGGGGGAAATGTAGAGAGCGGACGTTGACCAAAATGGTGCCTTGGACCCTGGCCAGGTCTTATGATCGCCATTTTGTCGCCTAACTACCCAGTTCATTTCCCAGCCAATGGGAGAGCTTCAATCTGGAGCACTCATTAGCATGATCACTGACTTCCGCTTATTGCCTGCAGACTGCGCATGACTACCGCTCTCTGAGCTCGCGCTTTTAATATGCAAATGAGGCATCGGACTGTGCACCTATCCAGAGCATGCACGAGCCCTCTAGACTGCTATATAAGCAGTGCTTCTGCCCCATTTCGGAGTCCTTCTCCTAAAAGAGCTGTGCACAATAAATACTGCTGCAGAAGAATCCTGTTGTCCGCGTGAAGTTCTTGCCGGCGAGACTGCTGCGCGGGACAAGTGGTGCCGAAGCCCGGGCCCGGGAACCTGACATCGCTGGCGCCGAGAGGACCCTTCGACTTCCGAAGTGGATTCAGAACTGCGCTCAGGTTGTAATTTTAAAGTTAGTTCTGAGAGATATGCTTTTCTCTGACGATCTAGAGGGATTGGAAGCTTGCCTAATTATTTTATTGGCTGTTGTAATTGTCCTTGTACCATTGTTTACTCTCTCTTGCTGGGATGATCAAAACTGTAAAGAAGAAATTAGGGAAGGACAACAAGCCCTTGCGGACCTTCAGGAAAGCATGTCAGAAACAGAACGGAGTGAAAGGTTAGATGCGCCCTGGAATACCCCTGTTTTTGTTATAAAAAAGAGATCAGGTAAATGGAGGCTTCTACATGACCTCCGTGCAATTAATGCCCAAATGAAGCTATTTGGTCCAGTCCAAAGAGGGCTCCCCCTCTTATCAGCTCTTCCCAGTCACTGGCAGATTCTTATTGTAGATATCAAAGACTGTTTCTTTTCTATCCCCTTGTGTTCTCAGGATAGAGAAAGATTTGCATTCACCCTGCCTACCATCAATCATTTGGGACCCGACAAGCGTTATCAATGGAGAGTTCTCCCCCAGGGCATGGCCAATAGCCCCACTATGTGTCAATTATTTGTCCAACAAGCCCTTGCACCAGTTCAAAAACAATTCCATTCCTTAATCATTATCCATTATATGGATGATATTCTTCTATGTGGTGATGATCAGATAAAAATTTATGATGCATTCAGCGTCATGGTTAAATCACTAAAAAACCATGGGCTTACAATTGCCCCTGAAAAGGTCCAAAACACTCAAATAGGACAATTTTTAGGCACTATTATTTACCCAGAATTTATAAAACCTCAAAAAATTGAAATTCGGAGAGATCACCTACATACACTCAATGACTTCCAAAAATTAATGGGGGACATCAATTGGCTACGCCCTTTCCTTAAATTGTCAACAGCTGAGTTAAAACCTCTGTTTGACATTCTGGAGGGGGATCCTCATCTCACGTCTCCCCGTGCCTTAAATCCTGAGGCCTTAACGGCCCTACGAAAGGTAGAGCAGGCACTGAGTGAGGCCCAATTACTCAGAATAGTAGAATCCCAACCTTTTCAATTGTGTATACTGCAAACTGCTAATCTGCCCACTGCAGTTTTGTGGCAACATGGCCCACTCCTCTGGATCCATCCTAATGCATCTCCAGCTAAAACTATTGAATGGTACCCTGCTGCAATTGCTAAATTAGCTCTTAAAGGGATTAAAGCAGCTGTCACTCATTTTGGGTCGCAGCCACAAAAGATAATTATCCCATATACTACAGAACAGTTACAAATACTCACAGCCACCAATGACTATTGGGCCATTCTTGTAACAACCTTTCAAGGACATTTTGATAATCATTACCCCAAACACCCGGTGTTAAGCTTCGCCCAAAGCCAGCCCCTGGTGTTTCCCCGGGTTACCTGACTTCAGCCAATAGCAGAGGGGACTATAGTGTACACTGATGGTTCAAAAAATGGAATAGGAGCATATGTACATGAAGGAAAAACAACCACTAAACAATTTAACCACACCTCTCCACAATTAACAGAATGCCAAGTAGTGCTTGAGGTATTAAAAATATTCCCTGACCCTCTTAATGTTGTCTCTGACTCCAGCTATGTGGTAAATGCGGTAAATTCCTTGGAAACTGCGGGATTGATTAGAACTTCCAGCACTGTTGCCTCTATTTTCCTAGAGATACAAAATGAACTTCTCTCTCGATCATGCCCCGTGTACATTACGCACATCCGTGCTCATTCAGGTCTGCCTGACCCCATGGCATTAGGCAACCAACAGGCTGATCTTGCCACCAGAGCTGCCGCCTTTGCTGTACTTAGCCCGTTGGAAGAGGCTGCTAAGTTTCACTCTCAGTTTCATGTGACCTCCGAGACCCTGTGAAAGCACTTTTCTCTAACTCGCAATGAGGCCTGCAATATAGTCCTTCAGTGCCATAATTGTGCTGAGTTCTTACCTACCCCCCATACAGGTGTCAATCCACGTGGATACAGGTGTCAATCCACGTGGATTGTGACCACTACAGATTTGGCAAATGGACGTGACTCATATCACCTCTTTTGGCAGATTAAAATATTTACATGTGTCAATGGACACATGTTCTGGGGTTGTTTTTGCTACTCCTCTCTCTGGGGAAAGAACCACTCATGTTATACAACATTGCCTAGAAGCCTGGAGTGCTTGGGGGCTGCCACAAATATTAAAAACTGATAATGGCCCAGCCTATATGGCAACCAAGTTTAAACGGTTTTGTCAACAAATGGGTGTCACCCATCTTACTGGTCTACCTTATAACCCACAGGGACAAGGCATTGTGGAACGTGCACACCGCACCATCAAAGCTTACATTATTAAACAAAAAGGGGGATTGGAGAGCGTACCCCCCATGCCAAAAACAATCATATCAGTAGTTCTATTTACCCTAAATTTTTTAAATTTGGATGATTATGGCCGTTCAGCAGCTGAGTGTCATAATTCATGGCCTACACCACAAAAGGAATTGGTAAAATGGAAAGATGTTTTATCTGGAAAATGGAAAGGCCCGGATCCTATTCTAATAAGATCCAGGGGAGCTATCTGTATTTTTCCACAGGGAGAAGAAAACCCAATTTGGGTACCCGAATGACTAACAAGAAAAATAATAAAAGGACATGTAGATTCTTGTGATCAATCTACTCATCATCTGGACGATTCAGGCAGAACCATGCTGGGGGATATTGTCGGTGTTCCCAAGGCCAATGCCAGTTCGTCATGATGCTAAACTCTCCCCACCTCTTTAGTACTAATTCATCTTTAGATGTACCCTATTTGCCTTTAGATATAGAACTAGCTAGCATTAATGAAAATAGAAGCTTCATATTAAGTGGCAGCTTGTGCTTCCATAAGGTAAGTAATATAAATGACAGCTCAGAATGTGTTCAAATGTATAATCAAACTGCTGCATGGTTTGATGCCCCTGATATGCCTGGGAGGGCCAATGCTACTTGGATAATGGGATGATGGCCTATCTCTCAGCCAAAGGGCAACATGTCCATTCCAGTTCAACCTAATTGGTCACCCTTCTGTACTGGCCGGAGGGAAACAGCTTTGCCCCCTTGGACAGGATGCCAGTCACGGGGAATACACTGGACAATTAACGGCCTTTTTACCTTTTGGAATACTTCTACTACATTTGAACTATGGCAGCTAGCCCAGCTTGGCTGCGAGTGGAAATATCCTGGCTTATGTGTAACCAACATCCAATATCAAAACTTCACAAGGGCAGCAAATTTGTCTAAACAATTGTCCAGTTATCTTCTAGGTATTTGGACAGGAGAATTCGACAGCTTGATGAACCAACTTCGCATGGCTATTGTCACCGTAAACTCGACTAGAGTGGATGCCTCCCTTGCTGAAGGACTAGCTGCTGTCTCCCACTTCAAAGAATGGGCAGGGGTTGCAGGGTTTGGCTTGCTTCTGTGTGAAGGGATTGTAATTATGCTCTGGATAATGTGCAGGCTCTGTGCCCAACATCAGCACGATAAAGTAGTCATTGCACAGGCTCTTGCAGCCTTGGAAGAAGGCTCCTCTCCCAACACTTGGCTTGGCATGCTAGAGAAGTAGTCAAAGACGGGTAAGACCCACTGCATGTATTACCAACCTAAGACAGGGAACAAACCTATGCTGTTTGTCTCACCCCATGACGGGTAAGGAATACCTCTGCAAGGGCAACCTAAGACAGGCATTCTCTCTGCCATATATTATAAGAAAGGGGGAGATGTAGAGAGCAGACGTTGACCAAAATGGCGCCTTGGACCCTGGCCAGGTCTTATGATCGCCATTTTGTCGCCTAACTACCCAGTTCATTTCCCAGCCAATGGGAGAGCTTCAATCTGGAGCACTCATTAGCATGATCACTGACTTCCGCTTATTGCCTGCAGACTGCGCATGACTACCGCTCTCTGAGCTTGCGCTTTTAATATGCAAATGAGGCATCGGACTGTGCACCTATCCAGAGCATGCACGAGCCCTCTAGACTACTATATAAGCAGTGCTTCTGCCCCATTTCGGGGTCCTTCTCCTAAAAGAGCTGTGCACAATAAATACTGCTGCAGAAGAATCCTGTTGTCCGCATGAAGTTCTTGCCGGCGAGACTGCTGCGTGGGACAATTAGTTACTTTGCTGTGGCTAATAGCTGACAAAAGCAACTTCAGGAAGGAAGGATTTATTCTTCTTCACTGTTTGAGGATACAGTCCATCATAGCGTCAGGTGTTCCAGAAAGCTGGCTACAGTTAGGAAAGAGGACACTGAATGCTGTTGCTCAGCTCCATTTACTATTTATTTATTTGTCAATATATATTTGTGTTCCTATTGTGCGTAGTGGTCCATGCACACGAGAGGGCCAGAGGATGATTTCAGGAGGCTTCCTGCTCTAATTTATTTGGTTTTATTATAATTATTTACTTTGTGTAGAGGGGTGTTGGGGTATGGACTTGTGCTTATCACATAGTACAAGTGTAGAGATCAGGGAACAACCTGTAGGAGTCACTTTCTCTACCATGTGGACCCCAGGGATTGAACTCAGGTCAACAGGCTTGGTGACAAGCATACCCACCTAGGCATCTGGCTGGCCCCAAATTATTTAACTTTATAGCAGAAGATATTTGTGCTCCATTGACTTCTGGATTATGGGGCCAGCACACTCCTGCTGTGCCCTTCTGCTACCTGCTGTCTGGCTTAATGCTCAAATAAGGGATCTCAGTGAACCTAGAGGTAAAATATTGGGCTAAAATCTGACTAGCCAGCAAGCCCTAGGGATTCTCCTTGTCTCTGCCTCCTCGATGCTGGGAGTACAAACACATGATGCCATAGTGTCTTTTTTATGCAAATGAGGGAAACTCAGATCCTCCTACTTGCATGGCAAGTACTGAATTGACTGGGCCATATCCCCAGCCCCTCTCTGTTTCAATCAGTCTGGGACCCCTGTCCACAGAATGGTGCCCACATTTAAGGTGGGTCTTCTTATCCCAATGAACCTAGTTTAGAAACTCTCTCTAGACAAGCTCAGAAATTTGCTTCTGTGGTAAATCTAAGTTGTCCCAAGTTGACAATCAAGGTTGACTACTACAAAGAATTATAAAAGAACCTCTGTTGATAAAACCCCAAATTTCATGTCTAGCCTTTTCCTATAACTCAGCAGGCTTTAGCCAATTCACTGTCTCATGGTCGAGCTCTACCACAATGCCTTCGTTCCTGTTTATCCCAATGTTGGGAGTGCTTTCTTCTCAACTCTCTGCAACCATTCCCAAATTCAATATAAAGTCAGGCTTTTGCTATTGCGATGCTTCATCCCAGCCATTCTTTGACTTGAGATTTTTCTGATCTTCATGACTTCATCAGATTCCCTTATGATACTCTGAGCCTTGCCGTTGTTTACCTTGATTGCAATTTGCATGCAGTTATATGGTTACTATTCGATCATTTGTGGTTAGCACTTCATGTGAGCAATGCTCAATAATATACTTTTGCAACTAAAAAATAATACCAGACACATGTTCCTCCCATGAGCATTAACTTTTTTGGTAAATGAGAAAGATTTCTAAGGACTTCCAACAATTGAGATTTTTCCCAATCTTTTCTTTAATCTTAGCTGAACATTTGAAAACTATTCTTTCTTATCGTGCATATTTATGGTGTGTGTGTGTGTGTGTGTGTGTGTGTGTGTGTGTGTGTGTGTGTACATATGCATCCTTCACCTCTGGTCAAGATTTAAGGCTTACCGTCTGAAATCTGAAATCACAGAGCATCAAAAACATTTTGAGTAGATCTACTTTTTCCTTCAAAGACATGCTTCCAAAGGTTATTTCTAAATCTTTAAAAATGTTGACAATAAATTGTATGCATTTATGGCTCCAAGCACAATATTTCTTTTTTTTTTTAATTTTTTAAATTTTATTTATTTATTTATTTATTTATTTATTTATTTATTTATTTATTTATATGAATGTATTGTCTGTGTGTAGGTTTGTGCACCCGTGTTGTGCAATGCCTCGGAGTTAGAAGAGGGCATCAGATTCCCCTGGAACTGGAGTTCTCCTGAAATTGGAGTTTCAGACGGTTCTTGACTGCCATGTGGGTGCTGGGGATTGAACCCAGGTCCTCTGCGAGAGCAGTCGGTGCTCTTAACCACTAAACCATCTCTCCAGCCCCCCCAAGCATGATATTTTAACATATATATCCATTACGAAATTATTGAATCAAACTAATTGACACATATATCACCTCACATAGTTACCTATTTGTGTATGTGGTGAAAATACTTCTCTCTAGAGATGGTACACAGGGTAAGTGAGAATAAGACAGGAGGGGAAATTTACTGTGGCCCAGAAGAGGAAGAGGATTTAATTGAAGAAGAGTTGATGACTGGAGTCCAGGCCACTGGACAGTAAAGATTTTATTCTTAGAATTGGAAAGTCAGCTTAAGCACATAGATGGCATTCGTATTACCACTTTGAGGTTGAAGACACAGTTTCTGCTCATTTTACTTTTTATAATCTAAAATATCGAGTCAGAAAAGTTATTTGTCTGAGGATGCCTACCTAAAACTATCAAAGTCAAGACACAACCTCTGCCTCTGACCAGGAATTATTTCTCCTTTATCCTATTTAATGATTCTTAGAAGAGGATAGTTTGGAGAGAAAGCCACATTGCCAAAGAAGTGGCAAGCATGGGGGATTTTGTTTTAGACACTATGAAGACTAATCGTCTTCCTGAACCCTGTTGGATTTAAAATCATTTAGACTGGGGAGGTTACCTGTGCATATGTCTGTGAGTGGTTTTTACAGAGGATTAACTGAGGCAGGAAAATCCACCCTGAATGTGGGTGGCAGTGTCCCAGGGGTGTGGACATGGAAAGGGAGGCAAACAGAGCTCCATATTCAGCATTGCCTTCTCTGCTGCACCCCACCCCCCAGAGAGGAACTGCTTTGCCCCCACACCCTCCCCAGAATCATTGACTAAAACCATACACTGAAGTACTTCCTCTTCTTTTAGGTTTTGTCAGGTATTTTGTCAAAGTGACAGAAAGTAGCAGAAAACCTGAGCTTGTGTAAGAAAAACATTAGCCTAAACTGATCCAGTAGCCCTTTCTCTCAAGCATTTTGGTGACTTATTATTCATAACATGTATTTTGAGGAAGAAAAATCTGTAGTTCTTGAAGAACTATTCAACACTAATAGTAACCCTCTAATTTATATGCACAGGAATTTCTTAGCCCTTTTGACATCTATATTACTTTGATAAACATTTATATGTATGTATGCCTCTGCATGTGTGTGAGAGAGCGTGTATGTTTGTGTTTGTGTGAAAATTATATAGCCAAATTGTCATGTGCTGTCTCAGCTCACTGAGAAACTGGCTCTGAAAGCAAGGTTGCCCCAGTCCCATTCCTCACTCAAGGAGGTTTGTATCAGTGTCTTCCTAAGGCCCCTTTTCTGAGGATAGGCTGCCCAGCCCCACTCTGAGAAGGAGGGCAAAACAGCCCAAGAATAGAAAACATTGTACCCTTGAGAAAAGATAAAACACCAACGATTTTAGCAGATGTTACTTCCGTTTATTTCAGAATGTAAAAGTATCTATAATGGAAGAGAAATCTTAGTTAGACACTCCAGCTGGCTGGTTGCCTCAACTTGCCCAGTTGGTTTCTGCTGGGTGTTGTGAGCACCCCATTTGATGTTATCTCTGTCTGATCCTGTTTATTCTTTTACTTGGAAGCTTCACCCTCCGTGACACTGCTCTGCACTGGACTCTACAGGAAATTCTAGCTGACTGCCTCAACAGGGTCCCCTAGTCAATTTCTAGTGGGTATTTTGAAAGCCCAATCTAATTGTTTTGCTATCTATCTATCTATCTACCTACCTACCTATCATCTATCTAAATACTGATATCTATGTCTTATCAGTCTATCATCTATTAATATATCTATTGATATATCATGTATCATCTATCTATAATCTATCTATTTATTAATCTATCATCTATAATCTATCATCTATCAATCATCTATGTATCATCAATCTACCATCCCTATCACTTGCTGTTTATTCTTTCACTGTCCTAGGTGTATGATTAATTAACCTTCTCATTCAATTTTTATTTTTAAATATAGCTATTGTAGCCAGATGTGGTGGCAAAGACCTTTAATTCCAGCACTAGGGTGGCAGAGGCAGGCAGATTTCTGGGAATTCAAGAAGAGTCTCTTCTACATGGCAAGTTCCAGGTCAGTTGGGGCTACAGGGAAACCTTGTCTCTTAAGAACACACACACACAAACACACACACACACACACACACACACACACACATACTATATAGTTGTTGTAGATCATTCTCCAGACCATACGTGTGTGTGCGTGTGTGTGCTTGTGAGTGTTTGTGTCTGTGTCTGCAGTGTGTGGTGTGTGTGTGTGTGCCTGTGAGTATTTGTGTCTGTGTCTGCAGTGTGTGCGGTGTGTGTGTGTGCCTGTGAGTCTTTGTGTCTGTGTCTGCAGTGTGTGCAGTGTGTGTGTGTGTGTTCCTGTGAGTCTTTGTGTCTGTGTCTGCAGTGTGTGTGGTGTGTGTGCGTGTGTGCCTGTGAGTCTTTGTGTCTGTGTCTGCAGCGTGTGTGTGGTGTGTGTGTGTGTGCCTGTGAGTCTTTGTGTCTGTGTCTGCAGTGTGTGTGGTGTGTGTGTGTCTGTGAGTCTTTGTGTCTGCATCTGTGTATGTGTTTGTTTGTGTGTGTGTGTGTGCTTGTGAGTCTTTGTGTCTGCGTTTGCATCTGTGTGGTGTGTGTGTGTGCCTGTGTCTGTGTGGTGTGTGTAAGTGTGTGTGTGTGCGTCTGTGTCTGTGTGGTGTGTATGTGTGTGTGTGCTTGTGAGTCTTTGTGTCTGCGTCTGCATCTGTGTGGTGTGTGGGTGTGTGCCTGTGAGTGTATGTGTCTGTGTGGTGTGTGTGTGTGTGTGTGTGTGTGTGTGCCTGTGAGTCTTTGTGTCTGCGTCTGCATCTGTGTGGTGTGTGTGTGGTGTGTGTGTGTGTGCCTGTGAGTCTTTGTGTCTGTGTCTGCAGTGTGTGGTGTGTGTGTGTGTGTGCCTGTGAGTGTCTGTGTGGTGAGTGTGTGTGTGTGTGCCTGTGAGTCTTTGTGTCTGTGTCTGCTGTGTGTGTGGTGTGTGTGTGTGTGTGTGTGCCTGTGAGTCTTTGTGTCTGTGTCTGCAGTATGTGTGTGTGCCTGTGAGTCTCTGTGTCTGCATCTGTGGTGTTGGGAATGGTGCTTAAGGTCTTGTAAATAGCAGGCAAGTGCTCCAACGCTGAGCTCCATCGCAATCTTTTTTTTTTTTTTTTTTTGGTCTTATCGAGACAGGGTCTCCCTGTAGCCCCAGCTGTCCTGGAACTCACTCTGTAGACCAGGCTGGCCTTGAACTCACAAAGATCCGCCTGCCTCTGCCTCTCAAGTGCTAGGATTAAAGGCGTGCGCCACCACTCCTTACCATCATGTTTTAACCCTTAAAAAGTGTATACTTGTCGGGGCCTAGAGAGATGGCATAGCGGTTAAGAGTGCTGACTGCTTTTGCAAAGGACCCGGGTTTGATCCCCAGCACCCACATGGTGGATGAAAACCGTCTTTAACTCCAGTTCCAGGGGAATCTGTCACCCTCTTCTGACCTCCGTGGCATTGCACAGACAACATGGGTGCCTAGACCTATATGCAGACAGTACATTCATACACATAAAAATAAATAAAATTAAAAAATATATTTAAAAAAGTGTATTACCTGGTGCAGTATGACATTTCATAGTCTTACATTTACACTGTGTCACTTGCAAACGTCATTCTGAGCACGCTCATTTAGGTGTGTTTTTGTCACTGGTTCTGCTAAAATCCCAGTCCTCTAAAGCAGTCTCTGAACATAGCAGAAACATTTATTTTGGGTATCAACACTCATAGTTCCAACGTATCTTTGCCATTTAAGTGCTTGAAAGTGGTTAAAGTACCCAGGAGAGTGACCTCAGTGTGAAGCTATAGAAGTAGTCAAGGTAGCAGATGTGGATTTCTATAGAAGAGGACAAAGATACTATTCAACAATCTCTATCTCAGAAGGTTGGCTGGTATATACTGCATTATTGAACTCCAGAAACATGTAATTATACTCAAGCAAGAGGTGGTAGATATGTTGGACAGAGGAGAGTGACCCTGAGAATAATTATGTAAATAACAGTAATAAAACTTACTATAACTTATATTTATTTAATGTTTATTGCAACTAGTGACATTATTAGGCCAGACTTAATACCTTAAGAATGTCCAGTGTTAGAGAACTTAGAGATGTTGACATCCACTACAAGAGGAGGTAAGACAGCATAAAGCTTATAAAGAAGACTGTACACATTCTTTTATTAAGAAATGGCCAAATTGGCCGTAATTGGGATATGTCATTTGTCTTGAACTATTTACTAAGCACAAAACTTAGTTTGGTTGAATATCTTTCCCTTAATTTTTAAGTCCAAGTGTTTCCTAGGGAAATTTAATCCATATGTTTCAGAGTCATTTATACTTAGCTCATCAAAATGTTTTGTAAGAAGTATTTGATGTCCAAGATGTCTTTAAAAACCACTTCTCTTAAAAACAGGAAATTGCTCTTTGTTCTGTTATTTTTGTTTGCACTTATTTCCTAAGAGTAAATAATCAGACCGCCCCCCCAATGAGACAAATGTTAAAATTCTGAAGATATTAAACAGATCCTGCACATAGAACATCAGTTCCCACATTTAAAATTACAGGAAATCTATTGATTTATTAGTGTGCTGGTACCCAGAATTCTTATTGGTCAACATCAAAGAGGTTTTCTGAGTGGTTACTGGGATTTTAGCCCCTTCAGAGTGTAGACTGCCCTTATTGGACTACCCAGGCTGTGTCATAGAGGCCAGTGCAGGAAGATCAAGACAGGACACACGCTTGTTGGACCTCATTTGGGTGACCATGGGGGGAAGGGTCCCCAGTGTGGAGCACAGGGCAGGATTGATGGTTGTTTGTGTTTGCCAAGGAGGAAACTTCAAGCACTTCCTTGGGGAAAACATGACATCTTTTGGCAAAAACAAGAAAGGAAGAAAGAAAGAAGGAAAGAAAGAAAGGAAGGAAGGAAGGAAGGAAGGAAGGAAGGAAGGAAGAAAGAGAAAGAAAGAAAGTGAGAGAAAGAAAGAAAATCCTCCAACTCAGGTGATATGTGTATGTATGTATATATTTATATATGTATGTATGTGTATATATGTATATATACATATATATTGAAGGAATACAAGTTGGAGGAAAAAATGGAATTTCCATATTAAAGTATCACTGTATTTTGATGCTTTTTTTGGTATCACAAATTTCATTTACTACGTTACTTTGATGCTATGTGTACTCTAAAGTTCAACTTAAAATTTTAAAAATTTCTTAAGAAATATAAAAAACTTAAGCGGGGCGTGGTGGCGCATGCCTTTAATCCTAGCACTTGGGAGGCAGAGGCAGGTGGATCTTTGTGAGTTCAAGGCCAGCCTGGTCTACAGAGTGATTTCCAGGACAGCTGGGGCTACAGGGAGACCCTGTCTCGAAAAAGATCCCCCCAAAAAAGTTTAAAAAACAACAGTGTTGACAAGGATGTGGACAGAAAGGACACTTGTACACTGCTGGTGGGAGTGTAAACTAGTCCAGCCACTCCGGAAGCCAGTGCAGGGTTCTCTAAAAACAAAGTAGATCTTCCATATGATGCAGCCGTGCCACTTGTACTTGTAGTCTTCCTGATGGGTCAAGTGCCACTTGTACGTGTTTATACAGAGGACTCTAGGTCAACCTATCACATGAGTCCATTTCAGGACTATTCACTACAGCTAACTCACAGAACCAACTTGGGTGTCCAACAGCAAAATGAATGGATAAGGTATATGTGGCATGTACACAAAAGAATTGTCTAGGGGGCTGGAAAGATGGCCTACCGATTAAGAGCACTGACTGCGCTTGCAGAGGACCCAGGTTCTATCCCCAGCACCCACATGGCAGCTGAGAACTGTCTTTAACTCCAGTTCCAGGGGAATCTGNTCAAAAAAAAAAAAAAAAAAAAAAAATATATATATATATATATATATATATATATATATATATGACCAAATTGTTGTTACAAGACATATAAAATATGGGTCATAATTACAGAAGGAATGAAATCAGCCAATTATGATTTCCTAATTCACGCCTTAATGATTTTGTAGAAGGTTCCCATTAAGTAATAAATAATAATAAAATAATAAATATATAAATACATAAATAGATAAGAAAATGTGTAAAATAAGGCTAGGTGTATATGGAGCTTGATTTCTATAGGAAAAATGGTCAGAAAATAATTATATATAAATATTACAGGTTTTCCAAATAAAAATTCCAAACACACACACACACACACACACACACACACACACATGCACAGAGCAAGTGTCCCTTTATGTCAACTTTACCCGCCATGCATCCTGTTACATAGTCAGAAATCTTCATTTCATTAGATATATAGGAGTGTGAACATATAGTGATCTCTGCTTGGAAAGAGCACTTTCTTGATAGTCAGCTCTTCTACAATCCATATCAGTCTTATCTGGCATTTCACAAAGCTATTCTATGAAATAGCTCTTGCTCTTAACTCTTATTAAATGTATATGGAGTAAGGTGATAATTATATTTACTACTTGGAATTTCACACTGTCCATTATCTGAACAGATTCTGAAAGACCTATGAAAAAGAATCCAATTTCATTTTACTTCAGCTTCACAGTTCAAAAAAAAAAATCCATTTGCTATACTAGCATTTTGGAAAATCAGGACAAAATACCTATTGTCACACCAGCAGAAATTAGTGTGCATGGAATTCAGTGGGGAAAATATTAGCCTCTAAGAAACTCTGACTTTTTATTTATTTACCCCCTTTACCCCAAAATATTCAAGGACATAAGATTTTTAAAGCGTACCTTTCACTTAGAACTTTTGTAGACTGTGGACTTTTCTCTATGCTAAATTAGCAGGGAAAGCAGAAATTCTATATGTTGGGCAAGATTCTATCAGTAAGCAAAGTGCCCTGTGGCTGAATTTATATTTGAGCCCAGAAAACTCACCAAGAGTTGTGCTGCCTTCCAAGAGCCTGACACTGTGCCCTTGAATGCTTCTGCTTGTCCTTGGTTGGTAGATACTGCTGAGGTAAAACATAACGTTATACAAGAAGCATTCTTTGCATATTGTGATTGTAAAGAATAACCAGTAACAACTTTTCAGTCATTTGGAATTTAAAACTTGTTGCACACAATCTGAATGCCTGCAGTTGAGAAGTGCTTTCTGCCTTTCCATTTGAGATACTTGGTATAGTATTAACAGAGAGCTGTCAGTGATTCCATGATTTTTAAGGCACTGTCAAAAAAATGATAGATAATATACTTTAAGCCTTTAAGTTGTATCTAATTTTACATTAGCAAATAAAATTGGATATATTTGTGGGATTTGATATATGCTTTAATAATGTGTGTACTTTGCAGTCGGGTTAAGGCAATTAGAATATCTTACCTCAAACATTTATATTTGCTTTGTCATTAGAATGTTAAAATTCATTCAAAATTACTATAGAAAATCTGCATTTTAAGGATTTTTATCTAGGTTCTTAGCTTCTATGAATATTCTACTGCTGGATGCCCACAGATTATGACAAGTAAGATTTGAGCAATGGCAAATGAGATTGTATAAGAATAGAAAGAGGGGCTGGAGTAATGGCCTAGCCGTTGAGAGCACTGACTGCTCTTGCAGAGGACCCGGGTTCGATCCCCAGCACCCACATGGCGGATGAAAACCATCTTTAACTCCAGTTTCAGGGGAATCCGACACCCTCTTCTGACCTCCAAGGCATTGCACAACACGGGTGCACAGACCTACATGCAGACAGTACATACAAAAAAAAAATTAAATTAAAAAAAGAATAAAAAGAGAGGCTAACTGTGTGGCCTTAAGCATCCAAAAGGAAAGTATAACCAGAAATAAATGATCAGTAAGGCCTGAGAAATTGCACTTCAGGGGCTGGAGAGATGGCCTAGCGGTTGAGAGTGCTGACCACTCTTACAGAGGACCCGGGTTCGATCCCCAGCACCCACATGGCGGCTGAGAACCGTCTGAAACTCCAACTCCAGGAGAACTCCATTCCAGGGGAATCCGACACCCTCTTCTGACCTCCACGGCATTGCACGACACGTGTGCACAAACCTACATGCAGACAGTACACTCATACACATACAAAAATAAATAAAAATTAAATTAAAAAAAAAAGAAATTGCACTTCAGATATAAAATCTGAGATCTTAGAAAAAAATAATAAAACTAAAAAAATAAAATGCAAAAAAGGTATATTAAAATACATAAACTTGCTATGTAACATAGGAATGTTAAGTAATATTTCTTTTTATGTGCTCTACTGTTAAAATGTGAATCCCTAAACATGTTTTGGAACTAACCTATAGTTAATTTTCAGACACTACAATTTTGGTATATGTGTGGCATGTATATATACACATTTTGGAGCAATACAAATTGGAGGGAACAACAAAAACAAAGAGTGGTTCAAAGACTGAAGCAGTAAACTTCTGCATCAAAAAAACTTAAAAAAAAAGACTGAGAAAAAGAATGCATGAGCTCTGGCAGGGACGAGGGTGATGGGTCTAAATTTGACTAAGAAATGTATGAAATGCACAAAGTTTCAATTTAAAAAAAAGAGAGAGGGACTCTAGATAGACTGACTAGAGCTCAGAGGATAAACTGGCACTGAGGAATGTCTGAGGAAAGTGACAGGGCAGAATAGACCTAAACACAAATGACAGAATGTGTGAACTCCAGGGTAGGACCTGAGGGAGGGTGCCAACAATGGAGAAGGGATTGAGAAGTTAAGTACGGAATACACAAAACTTCAGTAAAAATTGAAAGGATGTATGGCTGGGCATGGTGAGGCATGCCTTTAATCCCAATACTCAGGAGGCAGATCTTTGTGAGTTCAAGGCCAGCCTGGTCTACATAGAGAGCTCCAGGCCAGCTGGGACTACAAAGGAAGACGCTGTCTCAAAAATACCCCGCCCCCCAAAAAAAGGTTGTTTAAGTTTAAATTTTTTTATGTTTTGAACTTTCAGAAAGAAATCTTTATTTTTAAAGATAATGTATTATTCTTAACTGAAGTCCCTTACTATGTAATAAAACACCAAGCTTCTGAACTACAAAGATCTTTGGATCCATTTGGACCTGTGGGCTTCACACAGGGAGTGTAACTGTGCCAAACCCACTTCACAGTGATTAAGCTCTGGCCACATGAAGCATTGTTAGGAATACCTCCAGCTGACAATCCCACAGACCTCTAGATGACAGCCAGTGTCTACTGTCAAGACGTGAGTGACATGGCCTCCACAGCCAAGAAATCCTGTACACCCACCTGAGTCCACTGATATTAAAGTACAGAAAAAAAGCTAAACCCTATGGTATGATTTTGCTTCTACACCTACAGGATTGCCAGTGTAGCTAAGCTGTAGTGATAGCTTCACATCTCTACATCCAGTAATGCTAACTTAAAAAGTGGCTATATAAGTTCCAGTTTTTGATACTTTTACTAGTATTACTAATCAATATTTTCTGAGCACCTGCCAGAAAATAGATATTGTACTTACTTAATCATAATGTGAGTCCTAGGGGCTAAGCTCTATTTTCTCCTTGCTTTCAATGAAGACATTAAGGGCCAGAAGAAAGGAGTAGCCAGTCCAATATTCCATCTGAAATTTAAGCACTCACTGTGTCTTGAGACGGTATCAACTGATATTCTATGAAGAAAGATGGGGATGGAAATTGAGGAACTATGTAGGAGTTGGTCTTAAATCATCAATCCATTTCCAGGTCTTTGATTAATTTATTGTTCACTCAAACGACTGACTTTAAAACATTACCTCAGAGTTCTGATCTTCCTATCTGCTATGGTATTTCCTCTTCCTCTTTCTGACAGATTTATTATTTTCCTGTGATGAAAAACCATGGACTCTGACTTAATTCTAAGAAAAGCCATGCATGCCAGCCTATAATACAACTTTTGGTCATTTGCTTCAATGCTAGCCCATCCGTATTTTCTTTTGATTTTAAAGTGGATTTCTGTTTTTTGTTATCCTAGTGAAATTATACAGACTTCCAGTTGTTATTATGGTCAGATCTCTCAGGGTTCCTTTGGTCCACTGTAACCTTATCTCCTAACTTCTATTTCTTAATTTCAGTTGATTGTCCTTTGGCAATGGAATGGATTCATCCACTTAGCAGAACATGAAGTACCTGAGCTGTATCTATATTGGCGGTCCCTAGGGTCTCAGGCTGTGTCTGAGACATCATACACTTGCTTGCGTGCTTCGTCCTCCCACTTTGCTCCCCTCATTCTCTGACTAGTTTCTACTGAGAGTTCTTTTTTCCTTAGTAAAACACTTACATACACATTATTAGTTTAGGTTCTGTCTCTGGAAGAATATAAATTCTTTTTTTATAATTTTTTATTGTTTATTATTTGTACGAGTGTACTGTCTGCATGGAGTGGAGGTCAGAAGAGGGTGTCAGATTCCCCTGGAACTTGTGTTAAAGATGGTTCTTAGCCGCCATGTGGGTGCTGGGAATTGAACCCAAGTCCTCTGCAAGAGCAGTTGGCACTCTTAACCGCTGAGCCATCTCTCCAGCTCTGAATATAAATTCTTTTTTTTAAATTTTATTTATTTCTGTATGTGTATGAATGCACTGTCTGCATGCAAGTCCGTGCACCCGTGTCGTGCAACGCCACGGTGGTCAGAAGAGGGCCTCGGATTCCCCTGGAACTGGAGTTCTCCTGGAATTGGAGTTTCAGACGGTTCTCAGCCTCCATGTGGGCGCTGGGGATCGAACCCGGGTCCTCTGCAAGAGCGGTCGGCGCTTTCAACCGCTAGGCCATCTCTCCAGCCCCTGAATATAAATTCTTATAGACCATTATGAAATTCAAAACCACTGAAGGAAAGTGTCAAGTGACTCTGGTAAGAGGATCTTTCACTGACACCCAGCACGTGTATGTGTCTATACTGCATGTTAATTTATCTTCAGTGTTTCGTTGTAGTTTTGAACAGCAACCACTGAATATCTAGGAAATTTACAGTCTACTAGGTACATAATGTATTTATTACAGATCCTGTAATTCCATGTGGTAATAAGATTAACAATATGTAATGTTCTGTTGATTACTACAGATTTTAATATGGGCTGCCTTGATGTTTAATTTTAGATATTTTCCTTTTTTAAATATCTATATGCCTCATGCTGAAATAAGGTAATGCCAAAGGTAATTATAAAATATAGAATGGGAAAGGGGTATAGCTCAATGGTAAAACACTTACCTACCCCATTCAAGAGCCAAGATTCTATTCCCAACACACTCACATATATTCATACACAGAAATCTCTCTCTTTCTCTTTCTCTCTTATCTATCTTTCAGACACACGTGTATATGCATATCTATTCATACATATATATATATATATATAATATATGAATGAATGAAATGACATGTTTTCTGCTTTTCTTCTTCAATTATCCTTCAAAACAAAGAAATACATTATAAAACTAAAATTGAAAGATGACTTCTTGTATATTCTCAAAGACTTTCGGCGTGGTAGAGCACCGCCTTGTATATTCCTACTACTTGGGATGACAGAGGCAGGTGAGAGTGCTTTGTGGTCAAAGCTAGCCTGCAGTCTACATGAAGTGCAACTCGTGTCATGCACTCGGCCTAAAGGACCCTGCTTCAAAAGTCAAAGAAGACAAAAAAAAAAAAAAAAAAAAAAAAACTTAACAGTAGAATAAACCTACAGAACAGTCTACTCAGACTATGGAAAGCAGTGTGTAGAACCCTTGGAAGACTTGGAATGAACTTGCCACCAACCCAGCCATACCACTCCTGGGTATGTGCCCACAAGACTCATCCCACTGCAGAGATACATGCACAGCCATGTTTATTTCAGCTCTCTTCACAATAGCAAGGAGCTGGAACCAACCCAAATGCCCCTCAACTGATGAGTGGATAGAGAAAATGTGGAACATCTACACAATGGAGTTCTATGCAGCAGTAAAGAAAGATGATATGAGCTTTGCAGGAAAATGGCTGGAGCTAGAAGACATCATGCTGAGTGAAGTAACACAGTCCCAGAAAATCCCTCATTTGTGGATGCTAGTGCTGATTACCTAGTTGTAAGTATTTCTTGTGCAGGGCCCCTCGAGCTTTTGTCCAAGCAGTTGGGAGTGATACATACTGGAAACAACAACAACAACAACAACAACAACAACAACAGAAAGGACTACATCAAAGAACTGACTGAAACAGTGAACTTCTGCTCCAAACAGTCAAATTCCACATGGAGAATATCGAGAAAGACTGAGAAAGAGATGGAAAGCATGTTTGGCAAAATACTTGTACAAAATATATATTTTAAAAGATTTAATTAAAAAAACGAAGTCATGACTGATAACCACATGTGCTAGAACACACAAATCAAAGGACGTGGGGAGGCGAAGGTCTAGATAATTAGTACCCCAAGCACTGATGTGGTCACTAAATACAACTGCTTAATAGAAGAGGCTACAATGGAGGAAAATGCCAGGCCAAATATTTCAGTTTGAGGCTTAAACAGAAGATTGCCCCTGGATCATGTGTCTCCAGACATGAAGCTGACTGAACACAGAGAAGTTCATTCATATTGCATTGGAGTCCATGAGGAGGATCCTGTTTCTTTAGAACTGTTACCGAAAGTCACTTGGAATTTAATCTGAAAAGCAAACCAAAAAAAATCTCTATGGGTGCTTGGGATATAATTGTCAGTAGAACGCCTGCTGCAGAACTGAGATTCCCAGGACCATTGAGGAATCTGGGCGGCATGCACCTGCAAGCCCCATAGGGGGGCTGTGATGATTTATATTAATTATCTGATGCAATGTGATACACTCACCTCTGCTCTTGCCATCATGCCTTCTCTGCCATGATAGCCTCAATCTGTGAGCCAAAATAAAACCTTCCTTGAATTGCTTTTGTTAGGCCATTTGTCACGGTAACTGATCAGACAAGTAACTGATATAGAAAACTGGAACAAAGAAAAGTGCATATGATGTAAAAAACTGCTACAAAAAGGGGGCTTATGCTTTGACAAGCTTGATGATGTGGTCAAAGGCCTTTGGAAATGGGTTCTAGGAATAATGTGGAAGAATTTTGAATGCTGTGTCAGGTCCTCTGTCAGGCACCCTGGTTCTTACAGCTCTGAGAGAAGTCACCGCTCTATAAATGAACCAGCCCAACCCTCAACCCTCCCAGCTACTGGAAAAACTTATTGGGATACAGATTCTTGCCATGATATCCCACTGTAAGCCCAGGAAGACCCATGCCTATTCAGGAAGCATGCTTGACGAGCATTTTCTATCAGTGACCAAAGGCCGACATAAAGAAAATAGGCTGGAATCAAAGGTGCTTTGTTCTTTCACTCTCTCCCCTGGAGGACACAAAAGTACCCAACTTCCACTGAGTAAACCTGTGAAGAGGCTGCCACAGTTAAGCCTATTACAGAAAGTAATTGTTTTTCCACTTGAGATTTCTCTGCACTTTAGGGAATATTACAGAAGAGACAAAAACAACTAATTTTTCAAGTGTATTTTATGTGTTTATAGTTTATTTACAAGAGTATTTCCTAATAATTTCACAGTATGAATGTACATTTTTTAACATATGATGATATAACATTTGAACATCCATAAAGATAAATATAGATTGTTTTTAAACCTCTGAGGCACTTACAGTCCACATTATAGTTCATAGACAGGAAATCTTATAAAAGATTAGTTTGACAGGAATGTGACAGGGACAACTTGTTCCCTGGACCAAAAGATTATATCACTTCAACTTATATCTCTTTAACCAAGAAGGAACAATATGCTAACTTCAGTCCAAATGCCATGGCATATTAAACATGTTTTTTCTTTTTCCAAATAAGATTATATTATTCTTCATGTATAAAGTTGACACTAGTCATTTGTGTTAAATAACTGTTGGGTTAAACTATTTCCTTTTAAGACATTTGTTTTCATGTTGCATCAATGAATGATTGCTTTCTAATTTTTGTGATATACCAAAGTTAAGATGCATATGCATTGTTATTCATGTTCTTCTACAAAAACAGGTCAAGGGCAAACTAACTGTGCCTACACCAGAGAGATATGTAACATTTACTAGAAAAAAATATCAAACACTCATACTGTACCAGCTTACCCTTAAGAAATGGTATTCTTTCTCTTACCTGCATTAGAACACACTGGGTTTTTGTTTTAGAAGTACAGATTCCTGGTTTGGCAGTAAATTTGTGGAATCACATTCTCTGGAGTGTAGTCTACCAAACCAAATGATGAACAATCTTCTGGGGGCAATTTTGACACACTAAGCTTGAGAATCAGTGATGCTGATCTAAGAAAATTGTTCTGTGTGTCTTCGTTCATCTTCCAACTTTATGCCAATCACAACCTGTGAGACACTACCAAAGCCATAGGATCCCTCATTTGAGTAGTGGCCTTTTCCCTGAATCTTCTGGAATTGCTACCTAGGCTCAGAGCTTGTTTGGCCACTGGCAGCCCCCTCTTCTCCTCCACATCCTCCCTTCAGCAGCCTGAAATGCTTACAAAGCCATATTTTATAAATTTTTATTTATAGGGTAACTGTCTGCTTCAAGGAGAAAATTCATAAATTAACTGGAAATTTGATTCCCATGTTATCTTGCCTTGTTCTTTCATGTTGATTCTAAAGGAAAAAGAGATTTCCTACCCATATTGAGATGAGAGAGAGGAGAGAGAGAGAGAGAGAGAGAGAGAGAGAGAGAGAGAGAGAGAGAGAGGAGGATAAAAGCAAAAATGGTACCTAGAGCTTCTGATATCTTCATGATAGTGTTTGAGGAGGTCCTGCTGAGAAGTCCTCTCTTGTTCTGAGTTTAAGCATTACGTCATCACTTCCAGAAGCTCACTTGAGTGTGGAAAGAAATCAGTACTAGGAATGGGTGTACTGGGTCCATGCACGGTAACCACTGTGAGTATAAATAGAACTGGAAGAATAGCCTTTTTGTGAACTACTGTGTGGTAATCCTCGGGAAGCCAGGAAGCTGGTATGGCATCAATGGCTCTTTTATAACATTACATGCTTCTCCCCCGAGCTGCCCTTCACACACAGGGAATGCTTGCTTAAGTTACCATTTTTTAATGCAAATCATCATAATGGCTTGATAATTATTTCAATTGGCATTTGTGAAGCCATTCAGTAAAAGAACAGCCAGAGCAAACCTTCTCTAATCTTCCCATCTTTCATATCCTCTGGTTTGAGGTGGAATAACACAAGAAAGCCCCAAACCCAGAAGGTTTTTGAAGTTTATTCTTAATGGACCCAACTCTCCCTCCAGGATACTCTATAAAGTGAACTCAGCCCAAGTTAAACAAAACAGCAAGAGCATAATATTTGCGGTGGCTCGAAAGGAGAGGAGGCAGTGACAAGGGACCCCTTCCTCCTGGGCTTAGCTTTCAGATTGGTTAGGCAACTTTTTAACAAGTTGTTGTTATTATTGAGGAGAAAATATAAAACCATGTTAGTGACGGCGTGCATATGGTAGCTATTCTAAAAGATGTTTTGCTAAGAGAGTCATTATATATATAAATATATATATATATTTAGGTTTTTGAAGTTTTTCATACAGAGTGAGATTTTTTTTAACCCTTCCCAGGGTCATAAGGAGTGAACAATTTATCCAAAGGAAGCACAGATCTCTTCTTGTCTCTCTGTCTGATCTCCTGTGTCTCCTGCCTATCATAACTGGAGTCAGACAAACTCAGAGCTGAGAAAGCCAAGTCCTGACTGCTTCTATAGGGGCAGCCAAACTGGAGACAATGACTCACAGCCTCCCTGTACTTAACCCTAAGACCTCAGCCTTGATTTTTCTCCCAAATATGAGAAAGAATACTAACATACTGCATTATATGTCTAAGAATTTGCTACACACCTGTTAAGGGGAAACTGTTTCTTTGACTTTCTGGTCAAAAGAATGAAATTCATCACTGGGTGGAGACATGCCCTGTCTCTTCCTTTAAGAGTTAATCTGCTTGGGCCTGTCAATCATCTGGCCAAGAGACTACCCTTCAGGAAGGCTGATTCACCTTGAGCCATTCTAAAGAGATGGGATGAGTACTTATTCCCTTAATGAGATAATGCACTTTTCCTTCCCAGAATCTGCTGTAGAGCCAAAGTCTCATAACTCTGTGTTTAAGGACACATAAACGTGTAAGTGTAACTTTTCCTTTCTCTCTTTTCATTCTTTTTCTCCTTTTCCTTCTCTCAGATATTGGCCAAAGGCTAGGAAACTTTTCCTGGCCCTCTTGGCTCTCAGTCTTTTCTAAGTTACTCCATCCCCCACCCACCATGTGGCTTCACACAAATGGCATAGTTTCCTCTTTCTTCTTCTCTATCTTCTTCCTCCTAGGAGTTGCCAAGATCTAAAGTTTGCCTATTCTGGGGTTTTCTACTAAACTCTACTAAACTTGTTTGTGAGCTTTATTCTCAATATTCATAAATTATTTTATTATCAAGACTAAGAACCCCAAGAGGGGGCCCTAAATTCCTAGGTAAAGAAGTGAAAATCTGGATGAAGTTTCTAAATTCCTGAGCCTTTGCATCCTGCCTGCTAGATGGATAAACAGATAGATCTAGTCGTAGTTCCACCTTTAGTTAAACCCATCGGCCAATTCTGTTTAAAAAGATAGTTTCTAAATTTCAATTAGAGTCCAAGACACTAGCCAGCCCAGTGGGAAAAATCAACTACCTGGGGATCAATTCTGGGGAAAATGAGATCAATTATTCTCTGTCCTTATCTAAATAGATTGCAAGGTTTAGAGCACTATCATTTAAAATCTATGCCTATATGTATATATATAGATACAGATATTCCTCTAAATGACTTAATAAATTGAGCTATTTGGGCTGAAGAGAAGGCTCAGTGGTCGAGAATCCTGGCTGCCCTTCAGGAAGATCCAGGTTTGGTTCCCAGCACCCACATCGCAGAAAACAACCATCTGTAACTATAGTTCCAGGGTATCTACCACCCTTTTCCAGCTTCCCTGGCCAATGCATACATAGATATGCAAGTAAAATGTACATAAAATAAATGTACAAAAAATAAATTGAGCGGTTTTTTTCTGGGAATGACTGTTCTGGGAATGCCTTCACTTACAAATGGAAGTCCTCCCTAACTTTGTAAGCAAAATGAATCTTATCTTTTAAGATCTTTCAACACTTCTATGCTTGTTTATAATATGAACAGTTTACTAAGCATTGGACTCTACTTGTAACCTAAACAAATAACTTTAATCTCTCACGACCCTTCCTTGCCCAACTCAGAACAAAGCAGCAAATATCATTGGAAGCAAAAGATTATCACCATTTTTCTATAGTAAACACAGGTGAGATTAGATTGATAACATCTCTTTGTAGTTGTATATGTTGTTCTAGTCAAGTAAAGGAAAAATTCTTCCTTGATAAGACTAAGTTCCTCTTTTCCTTTCCTTTATTATGTTGGATGTGATGTTTCAATAGAAAGCATGGCCTATGTTCAGGAAATAGTCCCATGAAACCCCAGGAGGAATGAATTCTCAGAACAGCCCTGGTTCACTCTTGGTGTTTACCATTGTTAATAGTCAGGATTTTTGGACAGGTATTGCTGTATTTTGGCATTTTTCTGCCACAGTTTTCCAACTTTACCTCATGAAAGTTCCCTGGTTAGAGGTCAAGAGGGACACTGAAACAGATTGCCTTTTTGGGTAAAAAATTTATACGAGTCATTAATGCCATGGACAGACAGACAGACTTCAGCATGATGGGGGCTCTGAGGAAGTTCAGTTCATAGACAGGCAGAATGCAGGGTCTTTTTTCCAAGTATCAGAGGGAGGGGAGGTTTCATGTAATCAGGGTGTCTCTTATTCTCTACTGAGTGGCAGGGGAAGAGGAAGGGGTTGGAATGTGTGACACCAAAGATGTGGAGGTAGTGAAGAGGTGGGACATATCTAGGTTGAAATGGACCCTATATGGGTAGGGAGACATGTCACCACTGGCAGCCCTCTACTCTCCTGGAGTCTGGTGGCTCTAGCCTATAACTTAAGAAAGAAGCTACAGTAAGGGGATATGCTCACTATCTGAGCAATAGTTTGGTCTGAATTCTTATATCCCACACCAATTGACCTGTGCAGCAGTGTGGCCCATGGGTCCCCACAGACTCTGGAAAACAATTTAAAGGTCTATGAATAGGAAAAAGATTGCTCCCTCAACCACTATTAATATCAACCACATATCATTCAGTTGTATCATAGAATGATGATTCTGAATATCTCAGAACATCATTAAGCACATCCAGACTTTAAAAAATATTATCAAATGGCCTGAGGTGCTTGCCATGCAAGTGTGAGTTGGGATCCAAGGTACCACCCAATTTGCAACCTTAGAGCTAGGAAGGTGAGGACAGGAGAATTGCTGAAGCTTGCTGGCCAGTCACCTTGACTGAATTTGTGAGGTTCAGGTTCACTGAGAGTTCTTATCTCAAAAAAGTAAAAATTAAAATAAGGTAGAGAGTGACTGAGGAATATATCCTATATTGACTTCTGTCCTTCAAAAGCACCTATGTATACTCACATGCACACAGTAATATGTATACAAACACATACATACAAATGTAATTATAATGAAGTATGATATATACATATTTATGATGTGCATTATTGAATGAATTAATAGATAAGCATATGTATGCTATTTCAGGATAGCACATTTTAAGGTTATTTGTTTTTTTGTGGAACTAGGTGGAATCAATATGAAGTTCAGGGCCTTGTACATATTAGGTAAATTTTCTACCACTGAGCTACATTCCTAGCCCATAGTTACCATTTCCTTGACTATTTTTCCATATAATGCCTTTTTCTTTGAATATTGTGTACTTTATCTTACACATTTAAATGCATTACTGTGAGATATCTTGTGGGCTTTGATGGATGACATGGTTTTATGGTACACACAAGCATTAATAATTCTATTTTTTTGGTCCTTTTGAGACAGGGTCTCCCTGTAGCCCCAGCTGTCCTGGAATTTTTTCTGTAGATCAGGCTGGCTTTGAACTCACAAAGATCCACTTGCCTCTGCCTCCCAAGTGCTAGGATTAAAGGTGTGCACCACCATGCCCAGCACATTAATAATTCTTACAAGCCTCTATGGTAACTACTGATGTATCGAATGATTTTATTTTACCATGTAGCCATATAACACTGACACATGCTAATGTCAACACAAAACAAATAAGAAACAAAAACAAGAACAATAAAACAAGATCTGGGCCAAGGAAAATTCCAAGATATAAGAAGAGCTGGTAAAAAGGAAATCTAACTGGGCAATTTAAGTGGTGGTGTTACATTATGCAACCTCAGGCAGGGCAGAATGTCAGGGGACAGGAACACCCAGCTACAAGGAACACAAAGCAGAGGATTTTTGGAAAAGAAAAATGACAGCCAAATAGCTATTGTCACTTTGAAACTTAATTGTATAGCAATTATTCAGGAACAGAAAACAGTATTAGGCTATATTGCTCGTAGTAAAAACCAGTCCTATTCTCTCATAAATTCATCTGTCTTTTGTTCATTCTTTTTTTTTTTTTTTCTGTATGTGTATGAATGTACTGTCTGCATGCAGGTTTGTGCACCCGTGTCGTGCAATGCCGCGGAGGTCAGAAGAGGGCGTCGGATTCCCCTGGAACTGGAGTTCTCCTGGAATTGGAGCTTCGGACGGTTCTCGGCCGCCATATGGGTGCTGGGGATCGAACCCGGGTCCTCTGTAAGAGCGGTCGGCGCTCTTAGCCGCTAGGCCATCTCTCCAGCCCCTTGTTCATTCTTTAATTTCAAATGAAACTCTATACTCAGAAGAATTCAGTGTTCAATATACATTGAACCAAACATAAGTGTTAATAAAACAAATATATAAACAATGGGAATTCCCAATAGTGGAGGTGGTCTACCTTTTCCTAAGAGGCTGTTTACACTATTGAGCAACACTGCAATATTTCTTTTAGGTCTTCAAAGAAATTAAAAAAACTGTGCTGGAACCTTTTGTGGATTCTGAAGAAATTTAAGTTAGTGTCCATAGTATGAACTTGTAATTTAGGATGTATTACGCATTCACAATGACAAAATAAGATGTTAGGAGGGAGTTGGAAAGAAACAGAACTGAATTTGCCACTAAGACCACTAATATGGAAGAGTGGAGGCTCTGTAAAGGAGAATTCTGAGGTCTCATCCTCAAACTACAGCACAACGCAAATCCATCCCAGATGTACCCGGAATGTAGTTGTGCTCTATCCAAGGCTGCCAAAATATTGCAGCTGGTTACACACAAAGAAGTGTCTGTGAGATGCCCAGCTCCAAGTGATGTACCTGAACATTGTACCTGCAATGGAACCTCTACATAGTGGAACAGGAGTAGAGAGAATACCAGCACCTCTCTAACCAGGGAACTCTTCCTCAGGTGACAGAGGGTGGTGAACACAGAAGGCCACAACCGGCTACCTGTAGAGAATAGGAGACTGCAGTGTACATGTACCTAGAGAGGACTCCTATATTAAACCTCAGCTACTCAGGGCTCAGGAACCATTGAGGAAGAGGGAGAAGTAAAACTGTAAAAGCCAAGGTTGGTGCATGGCAATAAGGAAACATATTTCCAGGCTTCTGGGAGCTTGGGCATATGAACTGACAGCAGTGGTGAGAACATGCACAAGACCCATGCAAACTCAGTCAGACGAAAACCAGCATAGAACTGGGGAAATAGAAAAGAGGCCCAACCTCAGCTGATTACTGCTAGGGGAGGGAGAGTTGGTCTTCTTTAAGGGAGTTATGTTAGATAGGCTGAACAAGCTCCAGTGGGTGAAGCCACACCAAGGGACATGTGGGGACACAAACTTGACTAGATAGGCCTTAACATATATGATAGAATGCATGAAATTAGGTTGGCAGGCTACGGGCAGGGGTGCAGTTAGGGGATTAGGGGAAGGAGTCTAAATTAAGATATGTTGCATGAAATGCCCAAAATTCAGTAAAAATATACATTAAGAAATGATAGAAATAAGGGCATAATGCCAAGCTACCCAAAGTTTACAGGGATTGGTTAATTTGCAGTTCTTTAAATATCTATTGAAATACATGTCTAAAAGCTTAATATCACATTTGGCTTATGCACTCTACATTACAGAGGGTGCTAGAGTACACAAGAGACCAACAACCAAAATGGGAAGTGGGGTTGTTTCAGTCCATCCAACACCCCTACCCAGCACTCCCTCTCATACGTTATGCTACGCAGTGATACATTTCTCCTTTAAGGCTGCCTGAGCACCTAGGTACCATTATTTGGTTATATTAAATTTGTGAAAGTGTGGGGATAAGGAGGATTTGGAGCCAGAAGATCAAATAGAGGAGTGGAGAGACCATAAGGACCACTTATTTTGAGAATGCCCAGTGTTTCCAAGAGGACACAGTAAGTTGGTTTAAAGAATTTGACATGACTGATGGAATACAGATCTTTCAAAAATGGTTTGGATAAAGAAATCTAAATTTGGAGGATTATTTGAACTGACCCAGAACTTGTAAGGTGAGGCTATTTTTCAGATGTATGAAAATGGTGAGCTTTTAAAAGTAAAGATATCCGGGGCTGGAGAGATAGCCTAGCGGTTAAGAGTACTGACGCTCTTGCAGAGGACCCGGGTTCGATCCCCAGCTAAGAACCGTCTGTAACTCCAATTCCAGGAGAACTCCAGTTCCAGGGGAATCCGACACCCTCTTCTGACCTCCGCGACATTGCACGACACGGGTGCACAGACCTGCATGCAGACAATACATTCATACACATACAAAAATAAATAATAATAATAAAAAAGTAAAGATATCCACTAATAATTAAGGAAATGCAAATTAAAACTGCTTTAAAATATCATCTCACTCCGATAAGACTGGCTAGGGTCAAGAAAACAAATGATACCAAGTTATCTACTACTGGTGGGAATATAAACTCATACAACCACTATGGAAAGCAGTGTGGAGAACCCTTAAAAGACTCAAAATGAGCCTACCACCTCACCTAACCATATACCCACAAGACTCATCCTACCACAAAGACACATGCACAGCCATGTTTTTTGCAGCCCTCTTCATAATAGTGAAAAGCTGGAACCAACCCAAATGCCCCTCAACCAATAAGTGGATAGAGAAAATGTGGTACAATTACACAATGGAGTTCTATGCAGCAGTAAAGAAAGATGGCATCATGAACTTTGCAGATAAATGGATGGAACTAGAAGATATTATGCTAAGTGAAGGAAAATAATCCCAGAGAAACAAACGAAGAATGGTATCCCTCATTTGTGGATGCTAGCCACAAGCAACTAGTTAGTTGTAAGGCAAACTGAGCAACATCAATGTTATATTCCTCTTTTTCTGAAAGCAACTGTGCTCTTTAATGTGAATCCCTTAACAAGCTCTAGAATTAACCTACCACTTATTTTCAGACTTTGTAATTTTGTTATATGGGTGGAGGGTATGTAGGCATCCTTTAGAGTAATATAAATTTAAAAAGGAAAAATGTGAAATCCTGAAATATGATATGGAAATAGCATAGAGTTTATTTTCAGAAGACATAATTTAAGTTTAGGTGTGACACAAATATATGCATATGTTGAAGCAATACGAATTGGAGGGAACAAGAACAATGAAAAAACTGGGACAAAGAACTGACTGAAACAGTAAGGTTCTCCCAAGAGCAGTGGTCCTCTGCTTTTAAAAACTTTAAAAAAGACTCAGAGAAAGAAAGATACACAGCAGATATGGCAGAATACATGAACTCGGGTGGGGTGGGGGAGCATGGAAAGGGGAATGAGTCTAAAATGGACTGAGAAATGATGTATGAAATACACAAATCTTCAATAAAAATATAGAAAAAGAAAATTTAAAAGGATAAAAACCTATTACATGAATGTGATATTTCAAATAAAAAGCTGGCATATCCTAAACTGAAAAAAGTAAAAGTAAAGATATCACTACCTGAAACTGGCCCTAGACATATTAAAATATTGCGCTTGGATCAAACTAAGTCCTGCTCTAAAGTTCAGCAGTTCTTTACTGAGTTGTTGCTTTCAGTATTTCAGCTTGTTGTGTGGTGTTACACAGCTGAATTAAAGTTTAATTCATTTGTGTAATCCCTGGAACTTTGCTATAGTTTCTCTGTTCACTCTTTATGGGACCTGTTGGTCTAACTATCATCAAATGCAACTCGGCTCTGTTGAATAGAGACAGATATGCAATTTGAATTTTGCTTAACTTCTTAACTCAGAACTCACTGCTATTTTCTAATAAATACACAATCTTATTTTTACCCTTAAGAAGAATTTTTCCTGGGCATTCTTTCTTGTAAAATCTCCCCTCTACTGTGGTTCCCCAGGGTCATGGTGGCCTTCCCACTGTGCTCCCTCATCTTGAATCAAACGTCCTCAATCCCACCATCTTCTCCTTTGCTATTTTTCCTTCTACTTTGTTGTTTGGGGGCCTTGTATCCCTTAGTTCACCTGAATCTCACTTGTTGATGTATGAAGTTTCCTTCTTCTGAAGCCCAGCTGTGTTCGCTGATTCATGTACAAGCCTCTAGCCAAGGCTCAAATTAACTTTTAATACATGTTAATTTGAAAATTTTGAAGTTCATTTCTACAAAGTTTTAAAGTATGAGAATGATTTAGAATGTGGGCAGGGAATGGCTCTCTACTCTTCTGGGCCCATATTATCTTTCTTCAAGGGGCTAAGCTGAATGGATGGGTAAGTCAAGGTTTGTTGCCTTCTGTCTTTAGTTGGATTTGGATGTGGAGGACACAGAACATCTGGAAAAGTCTCCATTGGGACAACAAGAAAGATGCAAGCAGTTGAGTTTAATCCTTTAGCAAGGGCCCCAAGAGTGGTGAGAAGCTGTCTGTCTTAGCATCCACTGGCTCTTGTTTCTCCTGGTATTTGCTTCCTCTGCTCCTCATATCCAAGGGACCTCACTGTTCCTCTGCTATTTCTAACTCCTGGACACTTCATCCACAGCTTCCCCTGACCACCTTAATGTATATTTTATCATACTCTTTTTATTATACTCTGTTTCTCTCCTTTAATCTGAGTATTCTGTCAGTTTCTGCTTCTATCTTGGTGACAGAGTAGGGATACATTAGTTGATAGTAAATGTATAGTAAAGCTATCAAGGTCTCTATTTGAATTCTAATTCCACTCTTTCTTACTAGGTAGGTTCTATTTTAGCTGTTATGAGGGTAAACATCCCCACCTAAGAACCTGCTCATGGTCGCACAAATTAATCTATAAATTTTCATGTATATTAATTTATTTAATCAGAATCCCAGTGGTAGACAATTCCCACATTTTGTTAGCTCTAGAAAATTGAAACTCAAGGAGCAGTAGTGAAACAATAAGAACTTCATTTCCTCATTTTCATGGTACAGGCTATGTAAAAGATTTCTCTTATAAACAATGAAATTCCTAACTAATGTTTGTATGTATAATACATACAATGATTTTTTGTCTAAATAGATTTATACAAAATAATATTGGAAAGCATACTGAAAATGTACAAATGTTCCCTTACTATTTATATATGTTTGAGTGTATATGTTCACATGGAGCTGCTGATTTTAGTTACTTAAGTCTATCACATGATGCTCGTGTTTTTGTTTCTGTTTTTTAACAAGCAGTCTCTGTTTCAAGTGTAGGGATTGTGTAGGGCTGTAACAGACAAGGATAATTTCAGATGTCTAATGGGAAGCACAGCCTTGCCTTTCACCAGAACATAATCATTCTGACTTTCCACACAGTGGTTGTTCAGGAAAATGGAGAGGACGGTAGTGTGGTGGTTTGAATGAGAGAGTCCCCCATAGGCTTTAAGTATTCAGACATTTTGTCTCCAGTTGGTGGCACTGTTCTTGGAGGTCTTAGAAGGTGTGGCCATGCTAGAGGAAGCACGTTATTGGGGGCAGGCTTAGTGAGTTTAACAAGCCTTGTGGTCTCCAGTCTCTCTCTTTCTCTCTCTCTCTTGACTTCCTGTGATCATTGTGAGATGTGACCCTCGGCTTTCTGCTCCAGCTCCAGCCACCATGCCTCCAGCCACAATGGACTCTAATTCCCTGGGACCTTCCATTATAAGCTCAAATAAACTCTTCCTTTTATAAGTGCCCTAGGTCATGGCGGTTTTATCACAGCAACAGAAAAGTGACTAATACAGGTAGGAATGTTACTTGAGTGTTTGTTTGATGGGAAGCATCTTTCAGAATGAGACTCATATTGCCCAGGTTGGCCTCAAACTCACTATGTACCTAAGCTGACCTCGAACTTCTCATTATCCTTTCTCTACCTCCTGACTGCAGGGATTGTAAGGATGCCACCACACCTGAAATAAAAGAGCAAGGCTGAACTCTGTAAATTTGATTTGTCCTTCATGCTGAGAGCACGGTACATGCCCAGTTAGCATTTGCATTATAGTGCTGCCATCTTTCTCCACCCTCTTCTGTGTGTGTGTGACCTATAAGTGTGTACATGTTTGTATATATGTACATGTACATGTTTCTGTGTGTGTGTGTGTGTGTGTGTGTGTGTAGGCAAATATTGATGTCAGGTCTTCTATTACTCTCCACCTTGGTTTTTGAGACAGAGTGTCTCACTTAATGTAGACTTCAATGATTCATTGAGATTAGTCAGACAATGGGAACTAGGGGTCTTCCTATGTGCATCACCAAGCCTGGCCTTTTAAGTAGAAGGCCGGGATCTGAATGTGGGTCCTCATGTTTGTATCACAGTCACAGCACCAACTGCACCAACTCCCCAGCCATGTAGTGCTGCATGTTCATCTTGGTTCTCAGGTGACCTTGCTTCCTGGAAGAGATGATAAGAAATGATGCCACTGAATACTTTATTCTGAAAATGAAAGATAGTAATAATCAGAGATTATTGAAAAGAACAAGTCACGTAGTCTCTTGCAAGAGGAAAAGGTCGTAAAATGTAAAGAAGGGTATTGATGTTCAAGAAGAGGTTGTATGGCAGATGTCAGTACTATTCCCAAACTCATTATGAATTTCTTATTTAATTGTTTTGAACAGTGTAAGGAAGTACTATGCAGCTATGTGGGTGAACATACTTTTTATGTAACACTTTAGAGAATTTGATTATGAGTCTGAGAAATGGCTTTGAGGTAAACTGTGCTACTTTCTGGCTGTAGAATTTCCTAACTATCACCAATTGAATCTCTGTGTTATATAGTTGATTTCTCAATGGGACACCACCTTAAACATTGTTTCTCCATGAGTGCATTTGTTCTTATTATAGAATAATGTATAAGAATTTTGGAATTAACTAGCAGTAAAGGCTCAGAGAAATCTTACCTCCTTGCTTTACTCAAGATAAAGCATATTTAAATGATATCAGTTTGAAAATAAGAAAATAATGTTCCAATTAAGAGTATTATAAAAAAATACTAGATGGAGATTTTGACACTCTTCACTAAGCAATTGAAAAAGCAAGCTAAAAATATTGGTAAACTGAATAAATTTGTTTAGAACTGTGGAATTTTTTCTTAAAATAAGAACAAGAAAAAAATAAGAACAAGGTTCATGTGTAAACTTTAATAACTCTACTATTTATTCTTACATGTAGGGAATGTACAAGTATAGATATTGCCAGCTTCTTAAAAGATTCACTCTTCTTACTAATGCAAAAAGATGACTCTTCTTCCCACACTAAAGTCTTTTCTACCATGAAGAAATCCTGCTACATCTGCAGAGACTCTGGAGCACTCGATGGAGAGGTGTTTGGGACAACAGAAAATAATCATTATGCTTTTTCCTCTTCTCAAGAGAACTGAAAGGAATTCTAGTTCTAAATATTATAAGCAAAGTCTAAATATTAGAAAAATGAGCAAATTTGACAAAATGCTTCAAAATACATGCCTGAGGTGGAGATAGCTTGCATGTTCATGTGTGGTAGGTTTCAGATTGAACCTCTAGTCTTTAATCTTCAGATTCGTACTTTGCTAGTCTTTTCCGCAGTCTTTGATTTGGTCATTCTTTTTGGTGAGAATCCCTTTCATGTTTCGATAAGCTGCTGTTTGTTGAAATGTCTTCTCTAACTCCCTTTCAGCCATGCTCAGCTGCTCCTGAACTCTGAGGAGGTCTTGCTTGGCAGCTGCTAGGTTCTCCTCGAGGGACTTTTGGTTTTATGTCTTGTTATTAAGTGTCTTCTGAAATTCACTCTTAAGAGCTGCAACTGTATATTCCAAGTCATTCAAGTCATGGGCCTTTATAAAATTCTGTTGATTTCCTAGATCAAGCTGTAAGTCTTGAAGTGTTCTTAGCTTTGACTTCTCATCCAGTGCATTTGTAGCCTGCATTTCAACAGCCTTCAGTCTTGATTTCAATTTCTCATTCTCCTGCTGAAGTCTTAAAATTTCTTTATTTAGCAGTTCTGTTCCACCTTCATTAATGGGAGTAAATTTTGGCTTTGTGATATCTATGATGGGCTTTTTATTTGAAGATATAAATTCTGCTTTTTCAAATTCTGCAATTTGTTCTAATAATTCTCTGTTTTCAAGTTCAGAGACATTTGTCTGTAGCTTTAGGTACCACTTCTCAGCTTTCGAGAAGAGCTGTCACAGAAGCAGCACATTGGTGTAGGCTGTGTTAATGAGCTCAGACTCCACCTCCCTGTGCACCACAGCTTGCAGCCCATTCAGGACTTCTGAGACCTCATCCACAGTGAAGGTCTCCTCTACCAGCCTGTTCTCCTTGAGGTCCTGGAAGCAGGAATCTACCATTTTGAGCCTCAACCCTCTCTTTGAATGAGCAAAAAGCATGTAGTTAATAACCTCATTTTGACATTTTGATGGTGCTCGTTTAGGCCCAATTCTGCCATGGTGGCAGCGCCATCCACACCCTCAGGTAGAAATGTGTAATTTTTAACCACAAAGAAATTATACATGTTTAATGACCTAGATGTGCTCAGCAGTTTTAAATTTTTAAACAATACATACATGCATGAAACATCATGTGACCCTATTAATATGTACAACTTTATATTTGTATATGTCAGCCAAAATAAATTAAATAAAAAAATTGGTAAAAGCAGAAAAAGAAAAGATTTTCAGCAAGGTAATTACACACTTCCCTATAGTAATTCACCCTGAAATTGAAAAAGTTGACGATCAGTTTGTTTCTCAGAGCTGTTCACAGTGTTTTGCTTTGGTTTGATCTCAAGGTAAATGAACCAAGGTTGCTCTCTATTCTTACTTAGGATAATTTTTTCAAGTTTATTTTATTTCATTTATTTCCAAGTATCATATTACTCAATTTTCCTCTGGTTTTTCTTCTCCATGATGATTGCTCCTGATATTTTGAATGATTCCTTGTAGATAAAATCCACACAACTCAATTATGTCTGTATTGATTGTTAACCTCTCCAACTCTTGTATTATGCTAATTGATGATAAAAGATTTCAGACAAGGCCGCAAGGAAGATGGTGTTTTCCAACACAAGGTCATTGGAGCTGCCTTACTTATAACATCCTTCAGTAACAAAGCGCACAATGCAAAGATCCATACTGTCTATTTGGTTCTTAATTCTGAACAAATAAATTTCAAACAGTGTTCCCTCATTTTATTAAATTTACTGCCATTTAATTTTTGCTTGTGTTGTATATGTTTTCCAGTCAGTTTAGACCTGCCTGCTGTCTGACCTTGGGAAAGTGAGTAAAATATTTCTGGCTAGAAGCAGAAAGGAAATCTCATGGGAAAGTGAATCCTCACACAGTGTCAGCAGGATTCTGGACAGTGATGAATTCAGATCATTTGGATAAATTCTGGATGAACAGATAATGTTTTGGAGGATCACTTGAACTAACTCTGAACCCCCAAGCAGGCATGGTTCATCTATCATTGGGTATCTGTGAAGCTAATGCATCTGTCTATCCTAATTTCATAGAATATCTGATTGCATCAAATTCAAACAGTTGTAGTTTTGAATGTGGACTTCAAAGCCCCTTCAACTCTTGCTGTATGGAAATCTGTTAAGTGAATTGGATCCTATTTCAAAGCCGTCTTTTCAACTGTTGTACTGCCCATCTCAGAGTTTGCTATTTTCCTGGTCCTTAGCTAAGAGTTGAACTCTTTCTGTGGGAACTATCTAAGCCACTAACTGGCTTTGAAGCCGGTACAATTGAGGGAGAACAGTAACTTAGCGAAGCATAGTATGTAAAAATTCACAGCATCTTCTTCAAGTTTTTGTGATGCCTAGGTCAATGTGATTTAAAACCCATGTAACTGAAAACCTTTAACTAGGGAGGATATTAAGCTGTTTGCTTGCAGAAAGGCCAGAGATGTTCAAGGGAGTATCTGAGAAAGATTAAAGAAGGTAAAAACTGTTGAGCTCATATATCTTGTCTAATTTATGTGTCTATAAACAAAGCTCCCTAAATGTTATCTTTGTTCCATTATTTGTAATTGTATTACAAGGACACATACTTGTTTATTTTACACTACAATGTGAGGCAAATATTATATTATCTATTGTTTTTGCAAGGAATCTCTTAGGCAGTCTATTAGAACCCATGAACTGCTTCTCAAAAATGATTTGAAATATGCACCCATACAAACTCACTCTCTTCCCTACCCCCCAAACACACACACACACACACACACACACACACACACACACACACACACGTATGATTTCAAAGCAAATTTTTAAAGGCAATTATCAAATGTAAAAATATACATTGATAATTTGTGTTTTTTTTTTTTTGGTTGGTTGTTTTTGTTTTGCTCTGTTTTGTTTTGTTTGGATCTTTATGAGACAGGGTCTCCCTGTAGCCCCAGCTGGCCTGGAACTCATTATGTATACTGGGTTGGCCTTGGACTTACAGGAGATCTGCCTGCCTCTGCCTCCTGAGTGCTGGGATTAAAGGCATACAACACCATGTCCAGCTATTTATTTATTTATTTATTTATTTATTTATTTAGTTAGTTAGTTAGTTAGTTAGTTAATTTTTGAGACAGAATCTAGCTATGTAGTTCAGCTCCTCTTAGAAATCACATTGTAGGGACTGGAGAGATGACTCAGAGTTTAAGAGCACTGGCTGCTCTTGCAGAGGACCTGGATTCAATTCTCAGCACCCACATAACAGCTAATTACTGTCTATAACTCCAGTTCCAGGGGTCTTGTGCCATCTTCTTACCTTAACAAACATTGCAAGGCACAGGTGCATCTACCTGCATGCATAAAATATACTCATTCATATAAAAATAAAATAATAAATAAAATATTTAGAAAGAAATTATGTTACAGCTCAGAGTGACTGTGAAATTTTTTCAAAATTTTTTTTATTAATTTTATTTCTTTCTGTATGTGTATGAATGTACTGCCTGCATGCAAGTTTGTGCACCCGTGTCGTGCAATGCCGCGGAGGTCAGAAGAGGGTGTCGGATTCCCCTGGAACTGGAGTTCTCCTGGAATTGGAGTTTCAGACGGTTCTCGGCCGCCATGTGGGTGCTGGGGATTGAACCCGGGTCTTCTGTAAGAGCGGTCGGCGCTCTTAACCGCTAGGCCATCTCTCCAGCCCCAAAATTTTTATTAATTAATTAATTAATTAATTAATTAATTTTCGTATGTGTATGAATGTATTGTCTGCATGCAGGTTTGTGCACCCATGTCGTGCAATGCCGTGGAGGTCAGAAGAGGGTGTCGGATTCCCCTGGAACTAGAGTTAAAGACAGTTCTCAGCTGCCATGTAGGTGCTGGGGATCGAACCCGGGTCCTCTGTAAGAGCAGTCGGTGCTCTTAAACGTTAAGCCATCTCTCCAGGCCCCGTGACTGTGAATTTATGACTTGTCTGTCCCCTCAGTATTGGCATTGAATGAGTGAGCCACCAAGCCTAGCTCATTTGTGATATATTCCTATATAATGATATTAAGAAGCATCTGCAACCATTTTAATATAATAAGAAAATACCTGGAAAGCAGCATGGAGACCCCTTAAAAGACTCAAAATGAGCCTACCACCTGACCCAGTCATATCACTCCTGGGTACATGCCCCAAAGACTTATCCCACCACAAAGATACATGCACATCCATGTTTATTGCAGCTCTCTTCATAATAGTGAAGAGCTGGAACCAGCCCAAATGCCCCTCAACAGACCAGACAAGTGGATGAGAAAAATGTGGTACACCTACACAATGGAGTACTATTCAGTGGTAAAGAAAGATGGCATTATGAACTTTGTAGGTAAATGGATGGAGCTTGAAGCCATTATGCTGAGTGAAGTAACACAGTCCCAGAAAGACAGAGAATGGTTTCCCTCATTTGAGGATGTTAACACCAAATCCCCCAGATGAAAGGCAAGCTGGGTGACATTATTGTTATATTTCTGTTTGTCTGAAAGCAACTATGTTGTTATAATGTGAATCTCTCAATGGGCTCTAGAATCCACCCACCAATTATTTTCAGACTCTGTAATTACTGTATAGGGGTGAAGAGTTTGTCTCCATATTTTAGAGTAATATAAAATTAATGGAGGAAAATGTAAATTCCTAAGCATAAAAAAAAAGACTGAGAGAAAGATGAAGGACAGTTATGGCAGAATGCATTATCTGGATGGGGTGGGATGGGAGGAATGGAAAGGAGAATATGCCTGAACTGAATTGAAAAATTATTTATGAAATACACAAAACATCAATAAAAATAGAAAAAGAAAATACCTATATTTTCTTGAGGTGACTAACAATTTCTGTCATACTACCATGGTATGTTAGTTACACTTATAATAAAAGAAATGCCATGCCTTAGTTATAGATCAGTAAAAATAGATTTTTTAATTATTTTTTATTTTATGTGTATGAGTGTTTTGCTTTCATGTATGCAAGTATACCTGTGTCACACTGGCCAGAAGAGGGTGTCTATCCCCTGGAACTGGAGTTACAGATAGTTGTTAGCTGCCATGTGGGTTGTGGGAATCAAACCCAGTTCCTTTAGAAGAGCAGCCAGTGCTTTTAACAGCTGAGCCATCTCTCCAGAACCCCACCCTCACCCAAAATAAATGAGTTTTATTCAGATGCTCAGATCACTTTCCCTGGACTTATAGCTTAAAGAGTAAAAGTCAGTTTACAGTGTGAAATGTAAGGTTTTCTTCAGTTTTCAAATGATGAAATAATAATCCATGGTAAGTTTCCAGGGTAGACAACTTGGGCAGAGATAGAAATCCTTATTCGGTCTGTGCCTCACACTTCATGCATGCATTGCTGCAGCTGACCTTCTCCACGTTCTTTCTTAACTAATTTACTTTTTTCAATGTTGGATTCTTCTTTATAATGCTTTTATTGATGTTTTGTGTATTTCAGACATCATTTCTCAGTTCAGTTTAGACATATTCCCCTTTCCCTTCCCCCCACCCCACCCCAGATTATGCACTCTCCCATAACTGTCATGCATCTTTCTCTGCCTTTTTTTATGTTTAGTAATTCACATTTTATTCCTTTAATTTTATATTACTCTAAAATATGAATAAATATTTTTCACTCCTATACAGTAATTACAGAGTCTGAAAGTAAGTGGTGGATCAATTCTAGAGCCCATTAAGAGATTTACATTATAACAACATAGTTGCTTTCAGATAAACAGAAGTATAACAATAATGTTGTTCAGGATTCTTCTAATCTGTTCTTGTTTGCTTTGGGCCTCTACAGAGTTATTTCACTTTATTTTTTTCCGTGTAAAGATTTTATTGACTAATTCTTCCCAATAGAGCATAAACATTATTAGACATAATAATTATTATAATTATTATACCTAATAATTACAATAATTACTATACATAATAATGTTTATGCTCTATTGGGAAGAATTAGTCAATAAAATCTTTACACGGAAAAAAATAAAGTGAAATAACTCTGTAGAGGCCCAAAGCAAACAAGAACAGATTAGAAGAATCCTGAACAACATTGTATGTGACTTAGTTCAGTTGCTCTCAAATTTTATTATTCATCAATTTTTCCCAGAGTGCTTCCAATCTTCGAGATTTTATTTATTTGTTTATTTAGATTTTGTGTTTTTGGTTTCCTAATGTTATAAAAATTTACCAAAACATTAGTGGCTAAAAGCAGCATTTTGAATTTGAATCTGACCAGGCTCAGTAGAATTAAGTTTTGAATGCTTGGCTCCCAGCTTCTGGCAGTATTTTGAGGCTCTGGAACTTTTCTCCATGGGGACTGCCTGGTGCAAGTAGGTCACTAGGGATAGTCTTTGAAGGTTTTGTCCAATTCAATTTTTATACCATTTTTTCTTCTTTTTTTAAATTTTTTAAAATTTTATTTATTTTTTATGTGTATGAGTGTACTGTCTGCATGTAGGTCTGTGCACCCGTGTCTTACAATGCCATGGAGGTCAGAAGAGGGCATCGGATTCCCCTGGAACTGGAGTTAAAGATGGTTCTCAGCCGCCATGTGGGTGCTGGGGAGCGAACCCAGGTCCTCTGCAAGAGCAGTCAATGCTCTTAACCACTAGGCTATCTCTCCAGCCCTCCCCCCCCATTTTCTCTTCTTCCTGGTATGCAGCCATGCCAGTAGCCATGAACTATTGCCATGCTTTCTCATTGATACTAAATCAATATTTACTCCTTTAGGTTGTTTCTGTCAGGTATTTTGTCACAGCAATGAAAAAGGTGACTAACACAGAAAGATCGTACAAGAGAAACTGACTCATTGCTGTGCCAAACGTGGTCTTTTACTTTTATGCCTCTGGAATTAGTTCATGGGAAGAATTTGGAAGAGTTTGGAGATGAAGTCTAACCCTAGAATGTAGTTAGCTATGACCTGTTTGGAATGACAATGGAAATGCAGACTCATGGGGCTCATGAGGGAACAAGAAATCTGAGAACTGGGCTAGAAGTCCTTCTCATAGCCATGTCCAGAAAATGTAAGGTTGAATTAAAAAGTTATGGATTGATTGTGCTTGCTTCAGCAGCACATATACTAAAATTGGAACGATACAGAGAAGATTAGCATGGCCCCTGCACAAGGATGACATGCAAATTCGTGAAGAGTTCCATATTTTTTTTTAAAGTTATGGATTGATTAATTTGGTCAAGGCAATTTTTAAAGTATGTAACATTCAGGTTGTGGCATGAGTATTGTCAGCTTTTAGTCAAGTTTACAGTAAAATTTCAGAGCAGAAGAAAATGAGAAGGATGTGGGAAGAGATGAAGTTTGGCAATGAAAGGAACATGAACACAGTTAACGTTGCAGACAAAGCAATCATTGACAGAGTGACTGTAGTTATTAATAGGATTTGTGGTATTAAAGAGGAGGTTAGGAAAGGTCCCTAAAGGACCATATCTCACTCATTAACCAATTCAAGTCTCCAGGGTGTAAATATGCAAAACCATTTAGAAAACTTCCATTTGAAAATAGAGAATGAAAGGAAATTTGTTAGGAAGTGTTTCCTGCCTTAGCAGTGGAGGCCGCAGCAACACTGGTCCAAGGACAGACACCTGAATGCTTCTCAAGTGGCAGCAGTAAACTTGGTGTCATTCATGTGGTGCTGGTCTTGTAGACAGGCAGAATGTGAGGCATGCGGGGCCATGGGGACTTGCACCATGATTCCAAGAGAAAAGCTTGTGGTGCAAAGTAATGTGTAGCCAAGTCAGATCACTGAGGAGAAGCTCCTGAGTAAAGCTTGGAGGGTGAAACTTAAGCTGGGATGGAAAGTCCCAGGATGCAGGAGATGGCCCCAGAGTGGAATGTCTGCCAAGGAAGTTGCAGGCATGGAGGAATTAAGAGCTAGACCCCACATACCAGAGGCAGCAAGGCCCCAGGAGCAGAGCTTCTCAGACCTGCTGGGCCCCACCTTGCCACTCACTATATGCTTAGGGTGCTGGACACAGAGCTGAGGTATTCCATGCTTGTTCTGCTTGGCTTTGGTCTTGCTTTGATGCACTCTTCCTTTGTTACCTTCCTATTCTTCTGTCTCTGCCAATGTAAATTAGAACACTATTTTCTATCTTACAGGGTCTCATAGCTAAGATATTGTGAAGATTTGAATGATGTGCTTCCATAGACTCATATTGAACCCTTGGTCAGCTGGTGGTGGTGTTTGAGGAAGGTCACAGAACCATTAGGAGGTCTGGCTATACTGGAGGAAGCAGGACACTGGAGGTGGGCTTTAAGAGTCTATGGCCTCATCCCACTTGCAGTCTGTCTCTCTCTACTTCTTGTGCCTATTTGATGAGGTAAGCTCTCAGCTTTTCTCTTCTGCTTGACTCCTGCCATTCCTCTGCAATGATGGACTTGTCCTTCTGGGGCCATGAGCCCAAATAAATTCTTCCTTCTATAAGCTTCTTTGGTCATGGTATTTTATCACAGCAACAGAACAATAATTAATACAGATGTATTTTGTGCCTTGGTAAACACATTGAAATTTGGACTTTTGAACAGTATCGAGAGATTGGCAAGACTATGTATTTTGATTCAGAAGATGAACATAGGCCTTTGGATTTCAGAGGGAGACTGGTACATTTTGAATCAGAAATATCAGCCAAAGGCTCATTTTTGAATGCTTTTCACCCAGTCTGTGACCTATCTTAAAGGGTATAGAGTATTTAGGTAGTGAGTCTTGTCTAACTTTTGAGTTACATTGCTAAGTACCAGCGTTTGAAGGTTATGACTATCCTGGGTTCTGCCCCATTTCTCTCCTTCCTGTTCTGTACCATGTGAGGAGCTATAGCTGTGTGTTCTTGCCATAGTGATCTCTGCTGTGGTGGGCTGAAATCTCCCTGAAACTGAGTCATGGTAAAAACGTCCTTCTTTAAGTTTGTTAACGTCATAGATTTTGCCACAGCAATGGGAAAAGCAGCTAAGGAGTGATGAAGATTTACCATGCCATTTTAGAGTTCAAGTATCCACAGATGGTCTGCAGAGAGGCAGACCTTCAGGAGCCCCAGGAAAGTCTCCATTCTCTTGCATTTTTCTCCTTTCAGAAATGGTCACTCTCAGAAGGATGTCTGTCCTCACATCTGCCTTCCTCCTACCGGTACTTTCATTGGGTCAATCCATAGAACCCAATATATTCTTCCTTTAGACTACTTCACTCAATAGCAACACCATGTATGGTAACTAATTCAGGGGGTCAGGCAGTCAGAATGTGGATGTAGTTGTAGAGACGTCAGTCTGTGTTGTTTAAAATGACATGAATGAGTATCTATCTGCTCAGCCCGAGAGGTCACAATGATCAAAGGAAGGAGTCTGTCCAAGTCTAGTATGGTGGCTCAGTGAGTTTACAGGGCTTAATTCAAAAGCATGGCTTTTGCTTACAGGGCTTATTTACGGGAGTGTGGCTAGATTCTCAAAACAGCCCTATCACCAGAAAGTCTCACCGCAGTATAATACGGTAACTTTCCTGTTGTTGCCCAGATGGAATCCCCTTCTCATTCATCCTCCCCCCTCTCTATAATCTAGCACCTCATGAAGCTATGTGCAGCTGGGGCCGGATTACATGCAACTGTGGAGGTCTAAGGAGGAAGTGAGTGTAATCTCTCAGGTAAGGGTCTAATGATTCTCACCATCCCTCTTTTGATGAGGGAAATCAGTAGGCTGGATCCTGTTGAAAGTCTTCTATGATTTTTTTTGTGGTTCTTAGCCTCAGCCTTTAACAGCTGCGCTATCCCCACAGCCCGAAATGGCAAGGGCTATTGTGTTCAGAGGACAGGGTTCCACAATAATCTCCGATAGGACAGGGAAATATCAAGTCCCCAGATGATGCCCCTTTTATGAGTTTAGATGTCCTGTACTCAAAGCTACTGATTAAGGGAAATGATTATAATATAGGTTCAGAGAGATATGTGTTACTAATTAGACCCTCTCTTAGTACAGAGTGACCTTCAAGAGGCTAGATAATTTCTACATCCAAGAGTACAGGGGTTAATAGTGGTTAACAAATGATTTTATGTATTCACTGGTTTATTAGATAATGAATGTTTGGCTTACAATGCTGTCACACATCAAAAATCTATTAATATTGAGGCACTGTGAGCCTTTATACTCTGTGGGGAATGAGGAAGATAGTTGGCACAGAACATATATGATCAACCCTAAAATAGAAGGGGGATACTTATTTCCTTTCTTGTTACCACTAATTTCAGCTAAATAAAAGAGGATTTACTCAAGCTGAAGACCTGATTGTAAACCTCAGATACACTGAAAACAGACCTTGGACAAAGCAATAAGGTTACAAAGATATGCATAGTTGTCTTCCTTCCAAGTAGATGGGGATTTTAATAAGCATTGGCAGAGGTGCTGGGCTGTATTAGGCATTCCTAGTTTCCCTGGGGTCTGGCTTCACGTGGATTATGTGTTATGATAGCAACAACCTGTGCAGGTCTATGTGAGCATTTTATCCATAGACAGCAGGGCATCAATGTATTGTTCAATATTTGTGCTTGTCTATGTATATAGCTGCACACATATTTTCTCTCTATTCCTTTACCATGTTTTCTTCTTTTACTTAAACAAAAATATCTACTATCTACACCTTATTTTTAAAAATTATGTTGCAAGAATTAACTACAACAAATTAAGCTTTTGAAACCAAACAAAACCCAAATCCCCTAATTAGTTGAGGAGCATTTTATTCATCTTATCCCCCAGAAAAAAAATCTGTCGATACTTCAGCAATTAATTGTTTGTTCTTTGGAGAAATAGGAAGCTTTAAATCATATGTGTTAAACCAGGCGTAGTGGTGCACGCCTTTAATCCTAGCACTCAGGAGGCAGAGGGAGGCAGATCTCTGTGAGTTCAAGGCCAGCCTGGTCTACAGAGTGAGCTCTAGGCCAGCTGGGACTAAAGGGAGACTCTGTCTCAAAAATATCAAAAAAAGAAAAAAGAAAAAAATCTCTCTATGATAAAGATCAAACGTATGGGTTCATTACATATATTCATAATGTTAAAACTATTTTCTATGAATTCATTCTGAAAATATATAAATATCTTTCAGAACTCTTAGACCCACAACCTAGTTGGTAAAATTCGAATATACAAAGCATTGCCTTTTTTGTTTCAAAATTAGGAAGGTTAAGGGTAGCTAATAGCTCCCAGATGATTTTTAATTTTATAATCTGAGAGGCCTGATAGGTGCCACTGCTGGTGCTGTAGTTTAAGCTTGGTTCTTGGTGATGTGTAAGGTTACCACTGACTAGCAGCATGGTATGCAGCTCCAAGCCTGTATTTTCTTTTCTTCCTTTAGCTAAGGAGTTTGGTGCCACAAGCTAACTAATATTTTCTTGTCTATTTTCTTGCAACCTCATTCTCTGGGCTGAATTCCAGCATGAATGGGAGCCTTGTAAATGATATGTAAGCAAAGTCTCACATATGGAGATGTGGCCTGTGAGCATGATTTATAAAATACATGGCTGAAATGCATTGTTCGGTCTTCTTTATATTGTCCTCTAATTAATTTTGAAGTCTTATTTTCATAAAAATTCACCTTTTGTACATAAATGCTTGGCAATAAATATAGGATTATTATTATTATGTTGGTATATATCAGATGGATGTTTCTCAAAGGTCTTTTTTTTTACAAACCACAACAATAAAATAAATTAGTGGGGAGGTTGACATTTAAAGTCATGTGAAAGTGGAAAAAAAAGCAAAGGAAAAAGCCAGTACATGTGGCCTCTTAAAGCTGATGGCTCAGTTAAGTGCAAAAAATGCTACCCTTATGGCCCTAGAAATAATAATGGTGCTATTGCTGTCCTTGGTCTCCAGGATTCCTGAGGTGCACTGATTCTTAGGTTTGCACTGGGACACTTCCAGAAGCAGTCCTTTTGCCCATGAAAGATTGCTATAATAGGAGGTACTTACAAATCACCCATTTAGTTTACAAAGCTTTTCAACTTAACCAGCTGTGTTAAAATTTGGTTTTCTAAATTATACAGAAATGAAATAGCTGTTTTAACAACTTGATAGAAAAGGGTTCATCAAACCAAATAGAAAACCATTTATGGTCATGCCTACTTCCCTAGATAAATGAACTGCTATTTTGCATGGATCAGATATTGGAGAAGTATTCTCGTGTCTTCATGTGTAGCTACAAATGTTCATGAAAGAACATGATACATAGAAACAGTTTGTTATTGTTTTTGAGGCTATTGTGAGTGGGAAGTTCTCCTTGAATTCTTTCCCCAGATGCTTGTTCTTGGTGTAAAGAAAGGCCATTGATTTTTTTAAGGTTAATTTTATAAAATACCTAGGAACAAACCTAACCAAAGACAACAAGGATCTCTACAACAAAAATTTTAAACCTTTAAAGAAAGAAGTTGAAGAAGACATCAGAAGATGGAAAAACCTCCCATGCTCATGGATTGGGAAAATTAACATTGTAAAAAATGTCCATTTAACCGAAACTCTTGTATAGATTTAATGCAATTCCAATCAAAATCCCCAAGAGTTTCTTCACAGGCTTGGAAACAAAAGTCCTTAAATTCATTTGGAAAAACAAAAGACCCCGAATAGCCAAAACAAACCTGAGCAAAAAGAGCTACACTGGGGGGATCGCTATACCAGACTTCAAACTGCACTACAGGGCTATAGTCATAAAAACAGCCTGGTACTGGCACAAAAACAGACCTGTTGACCAATGGAACAAAACCGAAGATCCAAATCTGAGAACATACAATTTCAGCCATCTTATATTTGACAAGGGGGCCAAGAAGACACAATGGAGAAAAGACAGCACCTTCAGCAAGTGGTGTTGGCAAAACTGGATCACCACTTGTAGAAGAATGAAATTAAACCCCTACCACTCACCCTGTACAAAAGTGAACTCCAGATGGATCAAAGACCTCAATGTGAAACCCAAACTCAAAGGTGATAGAAGGAAAAGTTGGCAGCAGACTACAAGACATAGGTGTAGGAAAAGACTTCCTAAATCAGACAGCAACTGCACAAGAATTAAGGTCGACAATTGACAAATGGGAACTCATTAAACTCAAAAGCTTCTGTACATCAAAAGAAACAATCAAGGAAGTGAAGAGAAATCCCACAGAGGGGGAGGAAACCTTCACCGCAGATACATCTGACAAAGCATTGATTTCCAGAATATATAAACTACTCAAAAAACAAAGAAAAAAGAAAACAAATGACCTACTCAATAGATGGAGCAAAGAACTGAACAGAGACTTCACAGGTGAGGAATTAGAGATGGCTGAGAAACACCTTAAGAATTGTTCAACATCACTAATCATTAAGGAAATGCACATCAAAACCACTTTAAGCTATCATCTTACTCCAATAAGACTGGCTAGGATCAAGAAAACAAATGATACCAAGTGCTGGAGAGGTTGTGGGGAAAGGGGAACACTCATCCACTGCTGGTGGGAATGTAAACTTGTACAGCCACTATGGAAAGCAGTGTGGAGAACCCTTGGAAGACTTGGAATGAACTTGCCACCCGACCCAGCCATACCACTGCTAGGCATGTACCCTCAAGACTCACCCCACTGCAGAGATACATGCACGGCCATGTTTATTTCAGCTCTCTCCAGCAAGGAGCTGGAACCAACCCAAATTCCCCTCAACTGATGAATGGATAGAGAAAATGTGATACATCTACACAATGGAGTTCTATGCAGCAGTAAAGAAAGACAACATCATGAGCTTTGCAGGAAAATGGCTGGAGCTGGAGGACATCATGCTGAGTGAAGTAACACGGTCCCAGAAAAACAAATGACGAATGGTATCTCTCATCTGTGGATGCTAGTGCCAATTACCTAGTTGTAAGTATTTCTTGTGCATGGTCCCTTGAGCTTTTGTCCAAGCAGTTGGGAGTGATGCATATTGGAAACAACAACAACAACAACAACAACAACAACAACAGAAAGGACTGCATTAAAGAACTGACTGAAACAGTGAACTTTGGCTCAAAACAGTCAACTTCCTCATGGAAAATATTGAGAAAGACTGAGAAACAGATGAAAAGCATGTTTGGCAGAATGCATGAGCTTTGGTGGGGTGGGGGAATGGGTGGGAACATGGGTCTAGATTTGTTAAAAAAATTAATTAATCAATTAAAAAAAGAAATAGTTTGTTATAACATGATTTTCAATATTCTAAAAGTAATTCACTTCAATGATTTATCAATAAGGTTTCTGAATTACTTACTATTGTGGCTTAATCATGGTTCTCCTGTTACAAATTCACTTACCCATTTCCACCATGGCTGATGAAACAAGGTATAACTGATGAAACAAGGTATAACTTGTCAGATCACAGTCAACCCGGACCAAGAAATCCTGAGAAGTTATCACCCTCCACCATCATACACTGTGGGACAAGATTACTGTAACCTTGTCTGACCAGCTGGGAGAGAGAAAAATACCCTGTTTTTCTCAAGCCGTTCTTCACGATACTGACCCCAAAGCGCCCACGCCCTATTGCCAACTTCCCTAAATCACCCAGGCCCTATTGCCCACACACTATTGCCCACATGCTACTGCCTACTTCCCTCTATGCCTCCTAAAAGTCTGCCAAAGCTCCATGCTGTTGCTGGTCATCCTGCTCCAGAGTCAGATGCCAGTCCTACACCCTAAAATAAAGCCCGAGTTACTTCTTTGCTGGAGTCCTGTTTATTCTCTCTCACGCAGGGACTCCCACCGGTATGGACTTAACATAACTCATCGCTGGAAGACAGCCAATAACAAGAACAAGGTTCTTCATGTTGTTTGAAAGTATATAGTCAAGGCTCCATTGATATTTTAGCAGATAGTAGAATCTGGCTTTGGTAGACATGTTCCTGGTATTTCTATAGAAACAAGATTGTTGTGGAAAGTCAATATTTGTTAATATGGTTAAGTCATGGATTCCCTGTTGGCATTTGAAATGCTAAATATGGGCAACAGTATTTTTCACAGTTAAATTGTAGAGAAGTATAAGCATTGGAGTATCCTGTATGTAGTGTAGGTCCCAGGCCAGTGAAGTAGCAGGTGAGCCATTCTCTCCCCAGGACCTATCCTGGAACTGGGAGTAGTGTCTGCTTTCGGGACTCTTTACAGTAATACTGCTTTTACTAAGATTGGAATGTGAATGCTGTAGCTAACATATTCCAGAGTGTCTTAATTTAATCTAGCCTGTTATACTTCTCAATAAATGCCATCTTGTACACACATTCTTTATGAGTCAAAAACTGCTTTTTAATGTGTATATGTATGAATGTAATATCTGTTTGTAGGTAGGTGCACTCATGTCATGCAAATGCTGGCAGGGATCAGAAGAGAATGTCAGATCCCTGAAACTGGGGTCATATTAGCTGCCATGGGCTACTGCGAACAAACCCAGGTCTTCTGCAAAAACAGCCATGCTGTTAAACACTGAGACATCTTTCCAGCCCTCAAAAACTCTTTTACATGCTTGATAAACTCTATTATATTTCTCCAGCTTCCCTATAATGTATGTTGTATTACCTGTGGCCCTCCTGAGGAATCTGAAGCTTGGAGGCGCAACCTGACACATTACTAAGCGTTTCTTTGCTGATCATCAATATGCATTTTTACAGAGGTAAAACATAAATGGTTGACTCTTTACTTTTTAGTTTTGGCTGACATATATAAATATAAAGCTGTACATATTTAAAGGTCACATGATGTTTCATGCATATATACATTGTTTAAAACTTAAAACTGTTGAACATATCTAGGTTGTCAAACATGTATAATTTCTTTGTGGTTAAAAATTCCACAGTTCTGAACAAAATTACACAGTTCTTTCTTTGAGGCTTTTGAAATGCATGCAGTATAACTTCTGTATTGATCCTAATGTAAAATCTTACACCAAAGCATCATGCTGTTATGTAACCCACTTGGTATTCATTGATCAATTTCATCCACACATCCTTTCCTTTTTTACTATGTTCAGGGGTTCAGAATTTTTCTTTTAATTTTATATTACTCTAAAATATGAATATATAACTTCTGCCCATATACATTAATTACCATGCCCGAAAGTAGGTGGTAAGTTAATTCTAGGGCTCATTAATATATTCACAATATAACATCACAGTTTCTTTCAGATAGAAATCAATATAACAATAAAATTGCTCAGCTTTTCTTTCAATTGGGGGGTTGGGGGTTTCGTACTAGCATCCACAAATGAGGGAAACCATTCCCCATTTGTTTTTTGGGACTGTGTTACTTCACTTAGCATAATGGCTTCAAGTTCCATGCAAATCTCATGATGTCATCTTTCTTTACTGCTGCATAAAACTCCATTGTGTAGATGTACCACATTTTTGTTATCCAATCCTCAGTTGAGGGGCATTTGGGTTGGTTCCAATTCTTCCCTATTGTGAAAAGAGCTGCAGTAAACATAGATGTGCATGATTTAATTTTAACGAGACTTTAGAATACTGGACTCTGAGAAGTACTTTCTTTGATGGCTGAAGAAATGCCTACAGGGTGAAGAAAAATAGATACTACATGAAAATCCACATGTAGATTGTAAGCCAGAGGAGAAAACCAAGGTGATAGCCCTTTGAAAGTCAGCCTCAACTAAAAGGGGGTGGGGGTCAGATGACTAAGGGAAACTAATAGAGAGACTGCAATCAGCTAGTGAACTTGGCTGTAAGAGTGGCTTCAGGAGAATGACTGGGGCAGATGTTCCTGAGGTACTAAGTCATGTTCTTTGAGTTTCTACCGTCCATGAACAAGTCACTTGACAATAAAAATTTTATTACCCTTTCAACATATGCTTCCTATTCCCAAGAACTAATAAGATAGCAATCACAGACTTTGTCCTTACTGATCAGAAATGAAATGAAACCTATGTAGGCACGTGTGAATCTTTTTTAAAATTGCATAATGGCATTCCAAAGACTTATCCTGATTGCAAGCACTGGGTTGTGGTAGTTTGTATTGCACTTTATTCATGTAATAAGCTAAAGACGATCATTAGTGGGGGCAAGTGGCAATACCATCTTGGTTTTGTAGCAGAGTCCCTTCAAGTTGATGGAATCTGTACTCAGAGTGGTTCTGTTCCCCATGTCCATACAAAGAAAGGGAAGAATTAAATCAAAGGACTGCACACAATGTTAACAAAAGTAACATGATTTCCTTATTTCATGATTCTGTTTCCATTTACTCGAATGTCTGTTTTCTAATACTTTATGTAGATATTATATATTTATGGACTTATCACACATACTCTCAGCTGTGTTGTTATTGTATATGGGAAGACTTTTTCCAGTTATCATTTCTACTTGGCTGTTGTTGATAGTTTGCTATTCAAAAGCATGAGACACAAGCGCTAGCATCAGCTGATAGACCATTAGAAAGGCCTGACATGTCAAATACCCCAGATTTTGTCAATCAGAACATGTATTTAAACAATCTCTTCAGATGATGTACAGGGTCATAAAAGTTGCAAACATTAATCAACTTGATTTAGCAGCACTTACCCTTAATTTTGTCTTAGAACACAAGGTAGTAATTACATTTGTAGTAGCAACTGTAGGAAACAGCTAGAATAATAGTTCAGGAGCAGTGCTTCACCTTCTTGGTTTCAGATGAGTGTGCAAATCACCTGGAGACCTTCTGGACAGGAAGATCCTAGTTTTCCATGCCTAGGTTTGTGTTTCTAACAAGCTGCTGACACGTCTGTGCTACAGGTTCATACGGACAGCATTTTGGGTAGAAAGAATGTAGAACAGAGCATCTCAAAAATGGAGTCCTCTTAGATAATGCGATTCTGGTGCAGCTGTGGCTGGAGAACTTCTGGTATAAATCATAAAAGTATTTACATCCTCAGGAACCCAATTCAAATGTTCACCTTTCATCAAAGATCAAGATCATCATCTCTGAATATTCTTGAAGTATCATTAGAACATATCCAAGAGTTTCCACACTAAAGAAGCTTTCTTTAAAGCAAGATTTTTCATCCTGTCACAGAGTAGGGCTGTTATTCTGCTTTCTTTGTAGTATGTGTGTGTGTATGTATCTATGTATACACCTCTGCATGCACATGCGTGTGAATTCAGGCTGCTTCATTGCAGCACAGCATGTTCTTTTATGAAGATATGACTTATGTGAAGATAAACTGCCTTGGTACACAAGATTAAGATTCAACAAGATGCTCACTGAACATTAGCTAGTGTCACCAATAGAAGAAAACCAATATGTCATGTGAATTCATAAATATTGTATTTTAGATATTAGTACCATATAAAAACATATTAAATATATAATATAGACATAAATCGCCTCATGCATTACTTCTGATTTTTTATGAAAAATCCACTGAAGGCTTCTTTTTCCTCAAAAGCCTTGGTGGAAAATTGCATATTGGCAAAAGTTTCTGCAAAAAATATTCTTGAGGCAGTTTACTTAGACCGCAGTCCAAAAACAACAGAGAGATAGGTTGTACAAGGCCTGAATGCAGGTAGCTACCTCAATTAACCCATTGTCTCATCTCCAAGGCAGCTGAAAGAGGAGAGGGCAGCTCAGGAAAGGGGCCCGACTCACTCCTGCACATTCATTTTGATAAAGTTCATGGAAAGGTGAGGAACCTTAAAGTCATTAGCAGAGTTGGAGAAGAGACAGATGCAAATATTCCAAAGACTAGCTAAGAGCCATAAGTACAAAGTCTTGAGTACTTCAGAGTTTTTAAAGCTATCTTTCAAATGAAGAACAGCTATATATTGAATCAGAATCAGAAGATAGAATTAGGTGGCTCTGTAGGAGCAATTTCTACGTTTTAATGAAATACCTAAGTTTATCTGATCAGGGTAAGAACTGCACATAAGCTCATTTCTAGTTTTATGACTGGTTTGACCAGCATATATTTTTCCTTCAGTTGTTATCACTTTCAGTAAGTAGTCTTCTGTGCTCTTTTTCTCTTGACTGTGAGAGGCCTGTGATTTTGACCAAAGTAAAACCATGTTGAGAGAAAAGCTCCAGAAGTGCTGTGAAGAGGACCTGTGTAGCAGCAGCTCCAGCTGGGTGCCCATCACCCGGGAACCCTCAGAAAGGAGGACAGTCTATAGGCATCAAGACATGATAAAGCTGAAACCCGGTACTCCTGTTAAACTGTTTCCAAATCCTGAATCAGTTTATATTGGGATACTAATATGACTATCACTTTATTGGGTAATGTGTAGCTGGAAGAGTCCTCTGCAAAACACAGCAATACAGAGAACAAAAGACATAGGAACATGGTAGACATTTGTCTTATAGAATGTTTCCTTCTTTCTTCCAGCATTTTATACATTCAGACAATAAAGCTTTCTCAAAGAATATGCATTGCTCCATTCCTTCCATTTATTGTTTGCTCATGTCTGGTATGATCAGATGATATGGTAATTGTAGTTCGGTGGTCCCAAAGGCACATGAGAAAAACCACAATCATCTCCAACGTGGGTCAGCAATCAGTATGTGGACAAATATCTTACTAAAGACAGAATTCATAAATACATTTCCAATCAAGAACGCTTGCTGTCTTTAACACAAGTTCTTCACAGATCTAGGCTCACTCTTTGAATGCAAGTTGTGTTGCCTAGGCCCAGGTTAAGTAAGGGGTGTCTAAGCTCTGACATAATATAGCTCACCTGTGGCCTGCTTTCCTTTCTAGTCTTTGTCCAAGACAATGACTGCCAAACAGACCAGCAGGACTTGCTCACTGCCTGATATCCACATGTTCAACCCTGATCTAGCTTGTTGTGTGATTGGATGGAGTTGTTACAAAACATAAAATTTGAAAACTGTTTACGCTCAGCTGCATGTGTACCAGCATGGAGTTTTTCCTGGCATGACTTCTCCTTTACATCTGTGGACCAGCAGTGAGTTGATTTGGTCTTCCTTAGTGATCGAGGCTGGTGAAGATGTTTGGCTGAAAATCAAAAGAATGTGCTGCACACCAGAGACTTGAAGAATATGTACGTATTTCTCTGTGCTAGAACAAATGTGAGAAGAAAAGCAGTGTGATATAGAAAGGGTAGGCATGTCTTCATGGTGATAGTTATTTGGAACTTATTATTGCTAAACACTGCACTCAAAGAACATGTGGATGGCTCTGGGTAATGTCAGGGAGGAATGGGTTTTGTAAAATTGTAATAAAGGGTTGTAAAGGAAAATGTGAGCAAAGTGAGAGAAAAAAAGTCACAACATTCATAATATATGTAAAATCATGGCCTCTAGAATAGGAACCGGAATCTTGGAGTAAATAGGAAAAGATTTGCACATTTGGGTGTATCAAAGAGCAATGCCTAGACTTTCAGTCCTATGTTGTATTAATATTTCTTTTAGTGCCTTTTAGGTATCTATAACTGATTGGGTCCCTTGAGAAAACTGGGTTCCCAAAAGACAATCTCTAGGGAATTTAGGACCATTTCAGAGCAGAAAAAAGAGCTCTGACTAAAACATCAGTAGTTAGCAGTTTTGATGAGTTCCTACCTCACAGTGGACTGTATACCATCTTTTCTGAATAAATTGTGTAAATTAGGATTTGATTGGCTGTGAGATGGTAAACTATACATGAACAGGCTGCATTTTCATATCATTCCAGGGCTAACCATGAAATGTCTTCAACCAGAGGTAATTTATCAAATCTTTCTCTTAGACAATCCCCTCATCTTCCAGATAACTTCCACACTTCTCAGTGTATGGCCTGCAGATTGTGGGAACTAGCCTCAGCTGGGAACAAATTAGAACTGCAAAGCATTGAGCCCTGCTCTGCATGGACCTCAGTCACCCCGTGTGGTAGGCTGAGTCCTGCCGTATCACATTATCCAGACAATTCTAACGGCCCGAATTGGGGAACCACCATTTGAGGGACATGCATGACTTTCTGTTGGCTCAGTAACCCCCATGCACAGGACCTGAGAGAAAGGACACAACAGGCTCAACAGCCTTTACTCTTCCTCTTTACTTGCTCCTTATTCAGTTCCACCAAGCCCTTCTTTTTGGAAGCTTAGGGGTGCAGACAGAAGTAGAAAATATTGAATTTTTCTCTTCCTTCTTTTGCCTCAACTATCTTAATTCTCCTTGAGATCATGTGATTTTCTTTGACTTAGAAAAGGAGCATGTCAGTATGCAGGAGGCAAAAAAGGAACAAACCTATCATTTTTAGTAATTTTATTTTTTTATTTTATGTGTATGAGTGTTATGCCTGCATGTATGTAAATACACCCATGTCATGCAGTACCCACAGAAGAGGGTGTCAGATCCTTCTTGCTTTCTATTTATTTTTTAAATATTTTATTTATTATTTTTAACTTTTATGTGTATATGTATTTCGTGCATGTATGTTAAGTGTACCCATGTTGCACAATGCCCATGGAAGTCAAAAGAGGGTATTGGATTCCTCTGGAACTCCAGTTTTACAATGGTTAGCCTCCATGTAGATGCTAGGATTTGTACCCAGGTCCTCTGCAAGAATAGCCAGGGCGCTGAACTGCTAAGCCTTCTCTCCAGACCCATTGCACTCCATTTGAACATAAACTTCAAAGTAAGAACTCAAAGGTTGACTTGGGACATCACTGGCTCTTTGTTGCTCTTTCCAGTGTTGCCCCACTGAATAGACCTCCCTTCTTCACTTTTCACAGTTACTTGGCTTATTGTGACAATAGGCCAAGCCTAGCTTGTTGAAGATATGGGCCCAGGCTCTGACTCTGAACAATTCTGCTAACATCAAGAGAAGCACTCTAAGTTTTGAAGTAATTCTTGACAAGACAATCTGCAAACTCAAACTTATGATGACTTGGATTCTCATAAACATCCTGCCTAGGACACAGAACCCAGAAATCGCATATTTTCTGGATGAATCAATGGAGCCTTAAATCAGCACACCCATCCTTTATTTTTGCTGGTTAATCTCTTTTGCTACTCCTTTTGTTCACAAACAGATGCTCCAAAGAATGGGGCTTTGGCATGCTGGATGGTTTGAACTGAGAGCAAGGTCTCTGCCTTCATGTCTTCTTGTGTCTCACTCCCTGCCTCTGCTGAAGTGCAGGCAACTGCTGCCTCTGCAATTTCCTTACCCTAGATTCTCTGAAAAGGACTCAGCTTTCATGAAACTTTCCCTGGAATCTTATCCACTAGTAAAGATTAACCCATAGGGAGGAAATCCATTGCCCTGACAGACCCTGCCACAGACTATCACCTATTCTTCTGATAGAGTCCTCAGAGGCAGTGTTTAGTACCTGAGAAAGCTCAGGTGCTTAACAAGGCAGTCTCTATTCAGTCACACATTACCACCCCACTTTCCCTGTCTATTACCTGTCTCTGCAGAAACCCCAAGTTCCCATTCTCTCCTGAAGCTCAGGATGCTTCAGTATAAACTTCTGTCCTCTGCTTTCTCTAAGTCTCCTCTTTGGTGGGACTACACTGTATGCACAGGACTAAAATCTTTTCATTGCATTAGTGTGACTGCCAATTTATCTCATAAACTTGGTTATTAAATTTTCAGATTTTTTTTTAGAGAAAGTTACTTCCTGTTTGGTCCAGCTAGCAGGGAGATGGAATCTCTCTCCTCACTCAGGAGCCCGCAGTAGAACCATGGGACCTGGCAAAAGCTGCAGGAGAGTAAGCTTTTGGGCCCAGGTCTAGCTCTGTGGGAGAGTGTTTGGCTAGTGTGTTGCAGGGCCGGGGCTTGATCCCACTACAGCAGTGTGAACTCTCTGATCATTCAGTCCCTGGTACTTTGCTCTGCCCAACCATGGATAATAAGAATCTCTCTTGTTTTTCCTTTGCTAAACTTAGATGAACAGAAGAAAATATAAGTACAGACCAATTCTTTGGTATAGCAAGACTGTTGGTCTTTGGTGCTCTTGTTTTCTGATTGCTTTCGTCCAACAGTTTGGCTGTTTTTCTTTGTCTTTTGAGTTGCGCATTGTAAAGAGGAGATTCGCAGGGTAGGATACAGCTTGAGTTTTCATGTGCCTGTTGCTTGTGTTGCCTCGTAGACTACTATGTTCGTGGATCTCACATGATTAACATCCCTTTAAACTAAATCTGTTGTGGGTGAAGCCTTCAGGTGGCAGCCCATATAAAAGCACATGCGAGAAGGGAGCGTTCACTTCTTGCCTGCTTGCCTTCTCTCTCACTGGTGAGTTTATCTTCCCACTGTGGCATTCCTTTACCAATATTAGAACCAGCTTCTTCAGATTTCAAGATTTCAATGTAGATTGAAGACCAGCAGATTTCCAGGAATCCTCTAGGACTTCAGCGCCAGATTGGGACTGCTGAGACATCCAGTCTCATGGACAGTATGACACAGCCATTGTTGAAGTACTCAGACTCTGTTCTGTACATCAATGTAAAACATCTCCATATACATATATATTATATATAATATATATATATACACACACACGCACACACACACACACACACATAATCAGTTCTGTTCCTTTAGAAACTTCACTAATACAATTTTATATCCCAAACTTAAAAAACAACAACATAAGATATATTTTGTTTTATGTTCTTTTTTTCTTTTGGTATTTTTGAGACAGGGTCTCCCTATAGTCCCAGCAGGCCTGAAGCTCACTCTGTAGACTAGACTGGTCTTGAACTCACAGAGATCCACCTGCCTCTGCCTCCTAAGTGCTGGGATTAAAGGCATACACCACCACACCCAATTGTTTTATGTTCTAACAGCTTGACTTTGTGACCAATTTGATCAGACTTGTCTCTGCCATCTAGGAAGGGAAAAGAAAGTACAAAGGTACAAATATTACTTATGTCAATCAGGCAACTAATAAAACACTTTTGGGAAACTGAGGTGTAAAGTGGCAAGGGGCATTAAGTGCCCTAGCTTTAAGTGACCCAGCTCTCAGGGAAGTTTGCTTTAATTAGATTCTCCATTCCCTAACAGGCTTGCTTCTAATATCTTAAGTACTGTTGTGTGGTTAGTGGTAGAAAGCTCCAGTTCAAACCTTGGCAGCTTCTTGCCACAGATAAGTGGGTCTAGGACTGCAAGCATCCCAAATTTTTCTGAGGGAACTGAAGACATTGTCTACACATGACTTAATTGCCTGTAGCAGAAGGTCTTTGGTTTTTCTATTCATTTCTGGGAATAATTATGGGAGCTATATACTCTGCAACTATTTCAGGGGTATCACCTGTATCCATGGTAAATATTAGTGTAAGCTTAGAAAGTTATCTACTAACATTTACAGGAAATGGCTTACTAGTTAAGTTGATAGTGGAATAACTATGCTTTTGACAAATCACAATGCTACTAACCAGCAATGGATTCTTTAAATTGGAATGATTTCAATATTAGAAAAAAATTTAGAATTTCTTATCCAAACAACTCTCCTGTTGATATCCAGGGGAAAGAAATAAGGGCACAGAAAATCACAACCACTAGCCGTAAGAATTCCCCGAGATTAGAAGGCAGCAGTCAGATTTAGAACAAATTTAAAGTCCTTTGAACCCACCATAAATTGCCTCTGATTTAAACTGTCTTTAAATTTAGCTCCATTTCCTCCGTAAATTTCTTTAGGTCAAGAAAGAATCATTTGGGGCTGGAGAGATGGCCTAGCGGTTAAGAGCGCCGACTGCTCTTACAGAGGACCCGGGTTCGATCCCCAGCACCCACATGGCGGCCGAGAGCCGTCTGAAACTCCAATTCCAGGAGAACTCCAGCTCCAGGGGAATCTGAGACCCTCTTCTGACCTCCGCGGCGTTGCACGACACGGGTGCACAGACTTGCATGCAGGCAGTACATTCACACACATACACATATTAAATAAAATTAATAAAAAAAAAAGAAAAAGAAAGAATCATAAGAATCTGTTTGAATTACAACTCTTAGTTGGGGGGGTGGCATTTGTAAATGATCCTTCCCCTCACAGGGACAGATTTTGTTTTCCTTTGTCTGATTTTTCTGTTCTTCTTTCTGCTTGCGGGAAGCACGTAAGTTATCAGCCCCGAGTAAGCAGACATCCCAAAAGGTTGGCAGTCCCAAGAATGCAGACAGACAGAAGTGGGGCCGCATCTTCTCTGAAGAATCTTCACAGCCTCGGCTCCAGGCTAGGCTCACAGCTTCCTTCTCCATTTCTGTCTTTCCCAGTGACTTGAAGCCTCAGTAGGAAGTCTGCCTCAACTTGTTTCCTCCTTGGAGAACCTGATTAAAACAGACAATGCTCATTATTTGGGGTCTTGAGTCACTTGTTTGATGTACTTTTAGTTTGGAATTTTCATGATAGAACATATTTTTGTGTGTTTGACATTCTATCCTAAGTTTAAATGGAACTCTATATGCAAGAAGGAAGGAGGGAAGGAAGGAAGGGAAAGAAGGAGGGAAGGAAGGGTTGGTTTGGTGCTTCTTAGATTCTATTGTTTATCCTATATGATCCCAAGTAATAAGATATTTTAAAGATTTTTTTAAAGAGCTCTATAACCAGAAACCAACTTATTTCAGGCTGGCTTCCAGATAATTATTTATGGCTTTCTGTTGTCTCTGTCTTCCCTCCATCCCTTGGGAACTTCTCATTTAACTACAATGCCCTTTCTCAGTCCTCTGCTGCATCTACACCTCATGCTTTGCCCGTCCTCCACATTTTTCTTTCATTTGTTGGTGACATGTTTGTTGCTTGGTGTTTTTGTTTGGTTTGGGTTTTGAGCCAGTCTCATGTTGCTTAGCCTGGCCTTGAATTCCTGATTATCTTTCCTCTACCACCTGAATTCTGAGCTTGTACTACATGTACTAGAGTACCTGCTATGGGTATGGTATTTTGATGAGGATAATGTGGTGGTTCCTTACTTCATTCTTAGCACAAATTCCTACATTAAACTTACCTATAGGAACCATAACTTTTTGAAATACAAACTTCAAGGAGATGATTTCAGAGGGAAGGAGAAAAAGAAAAGGAAGGAGGTTGGTAGTGGGGGGAAAGAGGTGGGAAAGGAGAGAGAAAGAGAACTATGTATTTGAAAATAGGACAATTTAAAACTTTTCTATTGATCTACAAAACATTTAGCCACATAGGTAATCTTCCCTTTTGTAATTTTCAACAAACTAAAACTAAACAACAACAGCAAACCCCCAAAACCCCACAATCCTGCCTCAATTTGTATTCAAACATCCTTTTATAAACTAATTTTATAACATTACTAAAATTTTAAAAGAAGGTTAATGTAATTCTATTTCAGTTGGCTCATATATCAGTAATGTTCATCAGGGAAGCTCTCTTGTAACTACTAACAATCAAATGCACAGGCTCTAGAAATTCTTGTGGCTGAAACAAGTCCTTGGTAAATAAGACTGGTTCAATATGGTTTGCTTGTTTTTCATGAAAACTGCCACACCTTCCAAGCTAGCAGAAGAGAAAAGTCCATTTAAGGAGGAAGGGCTGAGGAGATGGCTTCACTGGGTGAAGCACTTGCACAGCAACCTGAGACTGGAGTTGAATTTTAGCTCCAGAACATGTCAGGTGGGCTGTGCAGCCTGCCTGTAATTCTCAGCCCTTGGAAAGGTGGGGGGGAGGTGTCCCTTGACTGAGGCATCTAGCTAAGATAGCACAAAACTTGTGCTTTGGTTTCAAGAAACAAATCCTGCCTCAACAATAGGTGGAATGAGATCAAGGAATACTCCCAACATCAGCCTTGGGCTTCCAGTGCATCCACACATGCATATGTATAAACCTGCATATACATGCATGCCTATACATATGAAAACATGCATAAACACATACACACTACAGGGTTTTAGGTTTAGGTCAGTGATACAGCACATGTATCAGGCTCTGGATATATCAGGCCTTGAGTTCAATTCCCAGTAACATAAAAAAGGAAGAACATGCAATGATGGCTGGCTATGTATAACGGCTCATGAAGTTTTCATGAATAACCTAAGCATACTTCTTGAAAGAAGAACACATTGAATAAGGTGGAGATAGAAGAAAGTTACATATATTGCTGGGACTGGATTAGCAATCTTTATGTCCCAATGTTAGTTGGGTTTCTCCAGTTATTGTATTTCTTCTCAAAACTGTCTATGCCAGGTGCATTTGCTATTGTAACTGTCACCTGACCTCATGAATGATGATAGATGTGTTGTTTCTACAAAAAAGGATTTACTAGCATGGGAAAAGCTTTGTAAATACTAGTTTGTTAATGAGGTATTTTTGGAAGTAAAGACAGATTAAACAATGATGGAAAAATCACAAAGACAGATGGATTTAATATTTACATTATTTTTCAGGCATGTGAGAGGTCATGCAACTTTTTAAAAAGCAAATCTGAAGGAAGATTATAGAAATTCTATTCTGATCTATGAAGGAAACCCCAAATAGAATTTCAACTTACAGAGCAAAAACCATTGGCTTCATGTCTTTATATGCTGTGGTTCTGTTCCATAATGTCAGTTTATATCTAAAGTGATAAGGATTCTTCTGGAAAAGAAGTTTACAGTATGGTACTGTATGACAGTTACATGAATATCCTTATATTTGTCTTCAGTGTGTATTTGGGGTATCTCTTAAGTCCTATTAATTAACTTAACCACTATTTCATAAAAGTATTAATGAGAAATCCATAGTAGTTTGACATGAGGCATTCCCAAGAGTCTATTGACATTGCTTTCTTTATTTTTTTTGTTTTATTTTATTTATTTATTTATTTATTTATTTATTTATTTATTTATTTATTTTTTGGTCTTTTCGAGACAGAGTCTCCCTGTAGCCCCAGCTGTCCTGGAACTCACTCTGTAGAACAGGCTGGCCTTGAACTCACAAAGATCTGCCTGCCTCTGCCTCCCAAGTGCTAGGATTAAAGGCGTGCGCAACCACACCCAGCTTGCCATTGCTTTCTAAGACTATTGAGTGCTAGACAAGTTTTCTTCTTGTGCTGAGCCTAGTCTTTTGTTGCTTCTTCTTTCCACAGGGATCTGATAGAAAGAGCAATATAAACATTACTTTTATTTTCTGTGAGTGTGTGTGCGTGTGTGTGTGTGTGTGTGTGTGTGTGTGTGTGTGCACATGTGGAGATCAGAGGACAGCTCCACAGAGTTGGTTCCTTCTTTCCACCTTTATGTGGGTGTCAGGGATTGAACGTACATCACCAGGCTTACACAGCAAGCATCCTTACCCACTGAGCTGTCTTGCTAGCCCCCAAACAGCAAGTGTTTTCCTTCTGACCCTTTCCTACTTACACTAATTTTAGATAGAGAAAGGAAGGCCGAGGCTCCTTCTCCCTGTATTGCTTGGCACAGTCGCGGAGGTTGCACTTGTTCCTGACATCTTGGGCTTTCTGTCTGCCTTTAAGTACTGTTTCTGCACAAACCCTGTCTCTTGAATCAGGAGTGCATTTGGCCCTGAACTGCAGACTAGGAATGCCAGGATATTACCATCTCCAAAAGATTCCCTCACCCCTAAGCAATAGGGACTCCCCCAGATCCTTGTGCTTTTGCAGGGACTGCATTCTCTAGAATCTCCCTGGAGATCTGCTGAGGGCCCGATCCACAGTCACTAGTGGTGATCACTGCACAGTGAAGTCCCTTTAATGCTCACCCTTTCTCACCTCGACAGGGTTGTTAGGCTCATTTTCAAACAACTGAGTATGAATACTTGCCTCAGGTCTGTTTGGGGGTTTACTTAACTTAAGAGTGCACAGATTTACAGATTTTAGGCAAATCAGCACATTCTTACCACTACCAGGGCTTTCAGCTCCCTTCAAATCTTTCTCCTTTTAATATCCCAATAAATGACCCAGGATTTCTGAAGAGAATGGCAGGACACTGCAGCCTCAAGCTCCTGCACCTGCAGCCTGCTTGTCTGTCCTGCTGCCCTTTCAGACACTGCTTTCAGAATCTCTTCCCACCAGCCAATGTTGCCAAAGATCCAGCCTAGATGCTTGGTCCCCCAACCGTTTTTATTTAATAACCCTTTACTTCTGTTTTCAGCCATGCAGCATGCTGTAGAAAAACAAAAGAAAAACTAAAATTGGACAGTGGATCTTCTTGTCCTCCAACTCCAGTAATTCATAGGAGAGCCTGCTGATGCTGTCCGTTGGAATCTTCTATTCCCGCTCTAGACTCTTGCCGTGCTTCCTACCTTCTTCATTACAAAACCAAATTCCTGCTGCCGACTTTGATTGGAAATTGAACTGCACCCCAACTGAACTCCTGTGTTATCCTTGGATAACAAAAACCCCGCAAAGTGTTTTTCCAAACCAAGAGCCATCAAATCATAATCTTTTCACTTGAGCCTCACAAAGTACAGACAGCACTTCTGAAGTAATGTTTTTTCATAATATAATTCAATACTGTTTTCTGTCCATTTTCAATCCAGAGCTGAGAAGCTGACAATTTTTTATTTTAATTTTGTTTAATTACAGCAGGAGTATGAAGAACTTCAAATAAACTGGTTGGTGTTTTATGTCTGCATGACCTTAATGTCTTATAACAATTGATGTTGCAGTGAGGGCAACTAAACATGCTTAAAAAGGAGAAAAAATGTAAATTTTTTGATGTAATAAGAAAGCTCCAAGACAGATTCGGCTGCCCTGAGATCCAGAGGACTGTGTCTTTAGGACAGGGTGTCTCTGGCTGTCTGTGCTGTGGTTTGGTAGGGGGCGTGTGTTGCTTCATTCAATGCAGGCTCTTCCAGTACTTCAGCAAGGATGTCAGTGAGCTGCTACTCTACCAGGTCAACAAGCACAAACGAAAGGAATGGTGATTTTCTGATGATTCCTTAGAACGTTCTGGCATCCAGAGCTGGGCAGCAGAAGCAGGCCTGCAAGCTTGGAATGTGGACAGGAAAAGCTGTGCTGGAGGAGCTCAAGGCTCTGGGGGAATGAGCAGGTCTGGTGGGAGAACAGACATGCTGGTTGTTCTGCAGGACCAGAGCAGGCCTGGGAGTGGAGGCAGCCAGGGAATGCCGGGGTTGGTGATCTCACAAGTCTTGAGGGAGCTTGTAGGTCTGGGTGTGCACAGAGCTGCTGACCCAAACTGGCCCGGGCACCACAGGAGTGCACTTGAACAGCCACTGTTGATACTTCATGAATCCTGAGTATGAATGCATTTGAAAACCATTGTCAAAAATGGTGAATCCTGGGAGCTAAGACAATGACCACTGACCTGAACGTAAGACCACTGGTGCAATAGAGGCACAAGTGTTATGATAGTAGCCAACTACCTTCTGGTTGGATATAGAGCCAATAGCTAGCACCATTATCAGGGCCAAGAACCTGTGGTTGTAGGCCATAGAGGAGAGACTACTATTACTATTCTGCTAAACAGACTTAGTATTAAACTGATTCCTAATGAATTATTATTATACCCATAGAGAAGTGCATCTCAAATCCCATAAGAGAAGCTTCTTGCAGCAGATGCTGATTAACACAGAGTCCCACAACTAGTCAATGTGAAAAAAAAAAGAGACTGAAGAACGCTGAGCCCTAAATGGAATACCTATATCACATCTTCTTCTCCAAGGCTCAGGGATCTTTGTAGAAGAGGGGGCAGAAAGATTATAAGAGCCAGAAGTGGTAGAGGAATACAAGGAAACTACAGGGTAGTTGGACATATGAACCCATGGTAGTTATGCACAAGACCTATGCAAGCCCAAGTCAGACAAACCTCAGCATCCATGGAGGAGGTAAGTACAAATATTCATCTGTAGAGGAGGATCCACTGGCAACTGATACCTGCTGAGAGGAGGAGAGTCAGTTTTCTCTAGCAGTGTAAGCTTGGTGGGTTGACCAGAATCCAGGGGCACACCCACACTCAAGAGCACTCAGGGAACACATATTTAACTCAACAGGCCTTGAAAGAAAGAAAAATAATAGAAGACATGAAGTGTGGGTCTGAGGGAATTAGTAGGGTGGACTGCAGATGGGGAAGGGTCTGAACACGTCAAAATACATCATATGAAGTTCGCGAAGAATCAATGAAAATATTTTTTAAATGATCTGGTATTTTCTTGCCTTGTTTACAACTAAGCGTAAACCTATTAAAGAACTGTGGTGGTTTGAATGAGTGTCCCCCATAGGCTCTAGGTATTCAGACATTTGTCTCCAGTTGGTGGTGCTGTTTCTGGAGGTCTTAGAAAGTGTGGCCATGCTGGGGGAAGTGTGTCACTGGGGGCGGGCTTAGTGAGCTTAACAAGCCTCGTGCTCTACAGTTGCTCCTCTCTGCTTCCTGTGCTCTTTGCGAGATGTGACCCTCGGTTTGCTGCTCCAGATCCAGCCACCACGCCTCCCGCCACAATGGACTAATTCCCTGGAACCGCCAATCGTAAGCTCAAATAAACTCTTCCTTTTATAAGTTCCTTGGTCTGGTGTTTTATCACAGCAACAGAAAACTGACTAATACAGTTATTGGTACCAGAGAGTGGGCTGTTGGCTGTGAAGAACCTGACCATGTGTATGTTTGGAGAAGTGTGGAAGACTTTGGAACTTTGGGCTGGAAAGGCTGTTGACTATTATAAGCAGAGCTTAAAGGGCCATTCTAGTGGAGGCCTGGAAGAAAGCATGGCTGCAAAAGATGTGGTCCCAGGGGAAAATAAAGACTTAGGCAGCAACCAGGATATTTTGATAAAGAGTCTGGCAGCAGTTTGCCCACAGCCCAGATGCTTGCCTGATGCTAAGTTGAAAAGCAGTGGACTGATGTCTTTGGCGGAGGATATTTCAAGACAGCCTAATGTAGAAATGGTGGCGTGGCTTTTAATGGTGAATATTATACAGATCTACAGTGAAAAAGAGCAGATGGAGCAGAAAGAAATGCAAAATGTACAGTTTGGATCTGATAACTGCACTAGGAAGATTAAAGGTGGGGCCAAGGCATGTGAAGGAGAGGTTGGATCTGAAAACTGCACTAGGAAGATTAAAGGTGGGGCCAAGGCATGTGAAGGAGAGGTTGGATCTGAAAACTGCACTAGGAAGATTAAAGGTGGGGCCAAGGCTTGTGAAGGAGAGTTTCCTTTTGATAAGGAGTTTAAAGTGATTAAGGAAGGGCTTCGAGATTTACAAGTAAACAAAAGAATCAGTACCTTCAGGGCAAGACCACACCCAGCTAATCCTCCAGCAAGTCCAGGGCAGAGAAAAGTAGCAAATGTGGTTGAAATGGGCCAGGGTCTGGCCCGAACTTGCAGCCAGATTCGGCAATTTCATTCACGTGGTGCTGGCTTTAGAGACATGAAGTTTGCAAGAGTGAAGGGGTCATCAGCTCTTCCTCCACGGTTTCAGAGAGCCAAAGAGGCCAGGAAGAGTACAGCAGGGGTGTCCCTGAATAAAGAAGGCCGTGATAGGCCACTGCGTGAAGCTGTGAGTATGAAGCCTGGTTGGCAGCGGAGACCCCAAGAAGACTTTCGAGATGCCAGACCTGTGAGATATTTGCCAAGGAGAGCTGCATACGGGGAGTGGTACCAGCCTAAGAAAGAGATGTATGTTGCAAGCAAAGCTGGAAGAGCTGAGCCGTGTAAGCCCTTTGGAAGTCAAGTCCCAGAAGTCGCATGTGGAGCTACAGGACTTGGCGTTTGCCCTGCTGGTTTTCGGTCTTGTTTTGGTCCAGTATTTCCTCACTATGCCTCTATTCCTCCCTTTTGGAATGGGAATGTGTATTCGGTTCCACTGTACATTGGGAGTATGTAATTTGCCTTTTGATTTTACAGGAGCTTACAGTTAAGAGATTGGCCTGAGTCTCAGAAGAGACTTTGGACTGTGGACTTTTGAATGACATTGAAACTGGTAAAGACTATGGGGACTTTTAAGGTTGGACTAAATGCGTTTTGCATTTTATATGGTCAGGAGCCTATGGGGGCCAGGGAGTGGAATGTGGTGGTTTGAATGAGTGTCCCCCATAGGCTCTAGGTATTCAGACATTTGTCTCCAGTTGGTGGTGCTGTTTCTGGAGGTCTTAGAAGGTGTGGCCATGCTGGGGGAAGTGTGTCACTGGGGGCGGGCTTAGTGAGCTTAACAAGCCTCGTGCTCTACAGTTGCTCCTCTCTGCTTCCTGTGCTCTTTGCGATATGTGACCCTCTGTTTGCTGCTCTGGATCCGGCCACCACGCCTCCCGCCACAATGGACTAATTCCCTGGAACCGCCAATTGTAAGCTCAAATAAACTCTTCCTTTTGTAAGTTCCTTGGTCTGGTGTTTTATCACAGCAACAGAAAACTGACTAATACAAGAACCAATCACAGTGGCAAGAGACAGGCAAACCATTCTTAAGGAAGGGACTGAGGCTAAATGTCCTCCACAGGATGTCACTGTCCCTCTGGGTAAGGAATGAATATTTCCCAAACAAATGCAGCTCAGAGGCTGGATTTTAAAAACAGGCCTGAAAATACATTTACATTTTTCTATTATTTCTGATTACCTGAATTGAATCCTGGAAATTCACATGGTTTTAGGTGAGAACAGACTCCCACAAGTTTTCCTTTACATTGACCACTGTGATACACATGTGCAAACACAATACAAATATGTAATAATGTCCTTCTTTAAAAAATAAAAGAAATGTGTATATGAACATTTAGAACTGAAGTTGCCTTTAATTGGGGACTTGAGGACTGGCTTTTTTTTAATCTACTATTGTTTCATTTTGAGACAGACTTCCTGCATAATCAAGGGTGCAGCTTCAGCTCCCAATCCTCCTGCCTCTGCTCAAGTGCTGGGATTACTGGAGTGTGTGCTCTCATGCACAGTTTGAACTTCATTTACAGAGAGTGACTTTATTATGCTCAGATATCTTTGGCATTAGTTAACATATGTTTGCTAATAGTTAAACATTTTTTTTCTATTGTGAGATAAAAATCCAGAGTTAGTGTTTGAAATTCTTGAAGAAATACATGTTTTCTGCTGGTTTTGGTCATTCTATTCCCTAGGTAAAAAGTAAATTTTCCTAACGTGTTCCTTTAGAGTGAAGTTATTAAAAATAAAGAGGAATATTGTATTTTATCATATGTATATTATATTTTTTGATTTACCACTTTTTAGATCTCAATGTTCTTTATTTTTTGTAAAGAATTAAATTTTGGATGAATATTTGATGTTTCAGGTCATAGATGTTTTCAGTGTCTTTCAAAGTTTCTTAATATTCTGATTTTAAAATAATTAACAAATGAGAGTGCCATTTAACATAAATACTTACTATAGAATGACAGAAATATATTTAGGTATATTTCATAAATTGTTGGAAATTTAACTGTGCTAAAATTCATTGAATGATACTTTATGAAACTCAATTATTTGAGTCAAATGGCAATTTTAAAAATCAAACCTTGTAAAATGCTAATTTGATACTGATATGCTAAATAATGATAGGAAGAAACAATCAAAAATGCTTTGTGTAATTTAACCATTACGTTTCTGTAAGAGTAGAAAACCTGTTATGTACAATACAAACATTGTAATTCTTAATACTCAAGAGTTCAGTCTAACCTAGGCTTTTCAGGCACTCTAGACATTGTGCGGTGTGACAGCATGGACAGTGCAAATACTCATGATGGATGCTCAGAACAGAGCTCCAGTGAGGTCATGCAGTGCCACATGAGGAAACATTGCCTGGAACATGTTGTGCATAAATTTGTATTGAATGTTTATATATTTTATATAATACATCTAAATCACATTTAGACCCCCCCCATCTACATCTTCCCGTAACCCCCAGCCAGATTTCAGGTTAAGGCCTATGGAGTCAAGAGTGTGTCCCCAGATATTTCTCTGTGTGAGTTCATCTGTTGGAACCTGGTCAATCTAGTGTCACTCACTTAAAGAAGACCAACTCTCCCTCACACAGCAATGATCAGTTGCATAAAGTTCCTCGGCTAAGGTTGGGGCTTTGTACCCATTTCCCCAGTTCTATGCTAGGCTTTTATCTGGGTTTTGTTTCCATGATCTCGTGTACGCTGTCATCATTGCTGTAAGCACAGATGAGCAGCCTGCCAGGGGCCTGAAAAACTGTTTCCTTGTAGTCATCTTCCACCCATGGCTCTAGGGAGTCTTTCTGTGCTCTCTTTCACAATAATCCCTGAGCTCTCGATGGCAGAGGTTTGATATAGGAGTCTCATCCAGGGACGTGAACTCTACCTTCCCTTATTCTTTTCATTTTGGCCAGCTGTGGCTTCTGTGTTAATCACCATCTGTTGCATGAAGTTTTCTGATGAGAATTCAGAGATGTGTTAGTGTTCTCTCTGCCCCCTATTCCATTTTGTTCTCCAAGCTGTAGTTGTAGAGGCCTCATTGTACATATGTTACTTTGGGCTGGACAACCCAAAGACACTTACTCTCTGCATTTGACCAGTTGTGGAATTATGTAGTAGGTACCCTCGGTTATAAAAAGAAACTTATTTGATGAGTGCTGAGAAGTATAGTGTTCTATAAGTACAAGGATGCATATTTAGCATACAGTAAGAAATTGCATTTGTCTAGGAATGTGACAGATGTAGGTTTTACTCTAGGATCTCAGATTTCTCCAGCCATGTGTATATGGCTGTTTATAGTACCACACATGAGTTCCCTCCCATGCAGCTCACAGTCTGAAGATGGATTTTTAAAGACATGTTTACGTCCAATTAGATAGCTGTTGATGACCCCCTGGATAAAAGTTTTACAGCTATGCCAATACAGATAGTTTGCTGTGCTGGTCATTGTTGTGGTTACCAGGCCTTACAGATCAGTTGGACCATTGATCGATTTTCTCACATATTGTCTTGCTTAGCATCCTCTGCTATCACAAGAGTTTGTCTTCAAGAAGAAGGTTTCTAGGTCAGTTCCCACTCGATTGCTCCAAGTACTGTGTCTAAAGTTTGTCCTGTCTGATCTTACCTTCAAATTCTGGGAGGCAATCAAGGATTTTGGGAATAGCTTATGTTCTTTTGGGGGTCTCTTGGATTCCCCTGACCAACAATTCAAAGAGAGGTTTCTCCTGTCTAGCATCATGTTTCTTGTTATATTGCTTTCAGCTATACACATGTACACACACAGACACACAGTTACACACACATACACACATGAATATATGTATAGTATGTGTACTTTTCAGCAAGCTTTTGAACTAATACATTCCCTCTGGCTTTCACACTCCTCAAGCATTATTTAACCTTTCCTTTCTCTCCCTCCGTATAGCCCTCCCTCCTCCCTCCCCAGTTAAACACCCCCTTGTACCTCATTCCCCTTCCATACCTCCTGTCTCCCACTTTTTATTTTTTTAAACTGGGCATCCTACACACAAAGCAAGTGCTCTACCTCTGAGCTACATCTCCAGCCCTTTTTTCAGAAGTTTGAAGGCAATATCTCATACTGTAAACCCAACTGGCCTTAAACTCCTACAATGCTAGAAGGATCAAGTGTTAGTCACCAACTCCTCTCACTCTCAGAATTTCAGGTTTTTTTGTCACGCGCAGTAGTCTCGCCGGCAAGAACTTCACGCGGACAACAGGATTCTTCTGTGGTAATATTTATTGTGCACAGCTCTTTTGTGAGAAGGACCCCGAAATGGGGCAGAAGCACTGCTTATATAGCAGTCTAGAGGGCTCGTGTATGCTCTGGATTGGTGCAGTGCCCTGATGCCTCATTAGCATGCTCAAGGCACGGGCTCAGAGAGTAGTAGTCATGTGCAGTTTGTCCAATGCAAAGGCAATGGCGGGAAGTGGTTTGTTGTTATTCTAGCGACTCAGGAAGTTGGCGCCATCTTAGGGCGTGGTACAGCACACATTGTTTGTGTGGTAGGCTGCCAACATTTTTTATTTTTATTTTTATATTTTTTTTGGTCTTTTTGAAAAAGGGTCTCTATAGCTCCAGTTGTCCTGGCACTTGCTATGTAGATCAGGTTGGCCTGGAACTCACAGAGATCCTCCTGCCTCTGCCTTCTAAATTCTGGGATTAAAGACGTGAGGCAGCATGCCCAGATTTCAGATTTTTAGTAAGTAGCATATAATCTATTTATTCAGAGTCTGATTCCATGACACTGGGACCATCCCTTCACTTACCAATCACTGTAAATGTTGGGAAAGAGTACAGTTTCCACAGCCCTGCACAAGAACATGCAATACTCTGTTCATTAATCCCACCTCACAGGGTTCAGAGGCAGACCAACAGACATCCATTTCCTTGGATATATTTTGGTAGATAAAACATGAAGCATTATTTGAACCCAGAGAGAGGAGTTATTACAAGTAGCAGTACCTGGAGAGGAGTCAATGGAAAAGATAAACTAGGACACTGTAAGAGTAGATATGGCTTTCAAAACAGAAGAACATAAACCTGATGAATCAGATGGCTTTCAAGAAACTAATTTAAGAACTACATGTAGCTTAATGAAAATAATTTTAAAGTTTCCATGTATCTTACTTAGGTCTAACTATGTTGTTCAGTCTAGCCTTGAACACACTGTACATACCAGAGAACTCAAGAGCTTCCATCCTAGGCTGCTTTAGTTCTGGGATTACAGGAGTATGTGGTCATGCCTGGTTTATTGTGAACTTTTGTTTTTGTATTATTTTTTTTGAGACGGGGTCTCCCTGTAGCCCCAGTTGTCCTGGAATTTGCTCTGTAGACCAGGCAGGCCTTGAACTCACAAAGATCTGCCTGTCTCTGCCTCCCAAGTGCAAGGATTAAAAGTTGTGCACCACCATGCCCCAGCTTTTTTATTGTGAACTTTTTACAGAATAAGAATGACATGCTGTTTCTATGTTGGCTAATACAATTATTTATCAATGCCAAGTTGATTTAAAATAATTATTAACTTGAGGTTAACAATTGACAAGTGGGACCTCATTAAACTCAAAAGCTTCTGTACAGCAAAAGGCATAATCAGTGAAGTGAAGAGAAAACCCACAGGGTAGAAATCTTCACTAGTGATACATCTGACAGAGCATTGACTTCCAGAATATATAAAGTATTCAAAAAGTAAGAAAACAATGACTCTCTCAAAAGATGGAATAAAGAGCTGAATAGAGACTTCACAAATGAGGAAATAAAGATGGCTGAGAAACATCATTAAAAACGTTCAAGCCAGGTGTGGTGGTGTACGCCTTTAATCCTAGCACTTGGGAGGCAGAGGCAGGCAGATCTTTGTGAGTTCAAGGCCAGCCTGGTCTACAGAGCGAGTTCCAGGACAGCTGGGGCTACAGGGAGACCCTGTCTCAAAAAGACCAAAACAAAACAAAATAAAAATAAATGTTGAACATCGCTAATAATTAAGGAAATAAAGTAAACAATTTTTTTTATATTTTTATTTTTTTATTGATGTTTTGTGTATTTCATACATCATTTTCCAATTCAGTTCAGGCATATATCCCCTTCCCTTACCCCCACCCCACCCCTACCCATCCCAG
>VZQC01005031.1:1871498-1932262 GCA_009823505.1 Rhizomys pruinosus
CCCATGGGCTGTGTGGTTTGTTGGCACAACTGCTTGCAAATTGTTTTACATGAAGATGCTTGTACTCACATATATCACCTATTGTTAAAAAAACAAATTGAAAACAAAACAAAACAAAAACAGAGAAAGAGATAGCCAAAAAGTCTGTACGGCCCAGAAATGCATTGATATATAATTTTAGTATAGGTGTGATGTATATATATATATATATATATATATATATATATATATATGCATATGTTGAAGTGGTACAGATTGGAATGAACAACAGGAGAGGAACAGGGACAGGGAACAGACTGAAATAGTAAAGTTCTCCCAAGGACAATAATCCTCTCCTTTGAAAACACTCTGAAAAGAATCAGAAAAAGATACAGGGCAGGGATGGCAGGTGCATGAACTCGGGTGGGGTGGGGAGCAGGGAAGGGGAGAGGAGATTGGACTGAGAAACAATGTAGGAAATGCACATAACTTCAATAAAATGTTAAAAAATAATTATTAACTTGTTATACAGTCTCTTAGGCTATACTATTCTATTGATGATTAAAGAGTAAAATTTTCAATTCATCTATTATTTATATTAGATGGATATCTCTAGACTTCTTTCCTCAAAAATATCTCAATCATTCAATTATTTAAATTTTTGTTCTTGGTAATAGGCATGGTTGTGAGCCTCAGTCTTTTTGATTTCTGAAGATTATAGGCGACAAAGTCAAAAGTTGTCAAGTGGTTAAGGCAAAACAATTGCTGGATTAGCTGTGTGGCTAAATAAGCAATCAATCCCTACATCACTTTAAGTATATCCCCAGATGTGAAGACAGAAACAACCACCCTTGGATCGAACTCTCTGCTATCCATTAAGTCTGTCTTGCAAAGAGCTAGACTTCAGTGATATTGCAATAATCTTGTAACTAAATCAGACCGATATGATTTTCAAAAGATGGTAACTTCTTACACAAATATTTTTAACTTCCTTTAAGACTCTTTGATGGGACCCTCATGCTTGATTTTTGTCTAAATATTTATTCCCAAATAGAGTACCTATTTCAGTAATGTTACCAAGAACAACTTATTCCATAGAAACCCCATAGGGATTAAGCAGGACGCATGCTGTCATTTGAAATGAATGGACTTAAGAAGGTGGTCCATGAAGCAGATAAACACCACAAAGTTTGGGCGCTCCTCTGAATGGTGTCCAAACCTCCCTGGTCTGGAAATTACACACGATCACCCTCCTGCGAGGTTATCAATTCTGCTAGTCATCTCCAGGTCAGGCCCCATAAACAAGGGGACAGGCTCTGAGACAGCCCTGCTTCTGTCCCCGGCTGAAGTCATCTCAAGCCAAGGCATATAATTAAACAAAAAAGTGCAACTGGACCTCTTTGAACTTTAAAAAAATGCTTACATGTAGATTTGAAGTCATTTTCAGGCAAGTTATAATTTTTAAGCAAGTAGTAAAAGAGCCGAAGTCATGAACTAGAAATCTTAATCTTGAGAAAACTAACAAACACAATGAAAAAATTGTTAAAACAGGAAGTAGAGGGCTGTGCCATTTGGAGTTACGGTGGGCATCACAGGCCCTCATTAGTTCTGGAGATGCAGGTGAATTTTGGGTGACTAAGTCCTTGCTTCTGACATAGGGACATTCCGTGTAGACATAAGACTAAGGGGAAAAGCTGTGAGGTTTGGCTGCCTGCTTTGTTTTTACTTAGAGTCCAGATAGAATAGGCAATTAAGGAAAAGGGACATTTGTAACTAAAATGGGCTCAGCTGGATAGGATATGGGGAAAGGGGAACTTATTCCCGCCTGGTATGAGTGCAAACTGGTGTAACCACTATAGAAATCAGTGCAGAGTTCCCTCAAAAAGCTAAAAATAGATTTCCCAAATGAGTCAGCCATACAACTTTGGACATACACCTAAAGGACCCTGTGTCCTATTCCAGAGATACCTGTTCATCTGTGTTCATTGCTGCTTTATTCACAATGGCTAAGAAATGGAAACAACCTAGTGAATGGATAATGAAAGCACAATACACTTACACAATGAAATATAATCCATTTTTTAAGAAAAAAAATTATGAAATTGATGGGTAAATGAGTAAACTGGAAACCATCATCCTAAGTGAGACCCAGAAAGACAAACATCAGATATTCTCACTCATAAATCACTGCTAATTTATAACCTTTAGATAGGTGTGTTTCAATTGGAAAATGCTAGTAAATGAAAACAGCAATTTCAGGAACAGATTCTGTCTTTTGGAGTGGTTGAGCAGACAGAACCCATAGATCCTCAACAATACTCAATATTGCAATTGCACTTGGTTACCAACCAGAACCGGTTGGTAAGACCCTATTCCTGAAAACACTACATATCAGAGTCACAGAACAAACAAATGGAAATCCAGAGGTCTGACCTTGAAGCTACTTCTCTGCTGCCTAGCCTTCAGAATCCATGGTATAAGAAAAAGAGAAGAGATACAATCCTATGGAATAGAGAGACTATTTAGTGAAGTTATAGCAGGAAAACATCAAATTTGTTAGACAAAGAAGACGTCCAAACACAAGAGGAATACAGAACTCCAAGTGGGCACAGCCAGAGTAGAAACTCACTGTGATACCTCATAGTCAGGATGACAAAAATGCGAAGAAAAAGTAATTCAAAGAAACAGCACACGAATGATGCCAACTTACATACAGAGGCAGAAATATCATAATTACCCCAAGACTTTTCATTAGCAACCATTAAAGGCAGAGAGAAAGAAATATTTCAAACTCTCAAAGTAAATCAAGAGTGCAAATCAAGACTCGTATATGGTACAAAGTTATTAAAACAAAGCTTTTTAGGATACCTCTAGAGAAAAGTTAAGGCAATTTAAGACGATCAAGACAACATTCCAGGAAGTTATTAATGTAATCTTTACAGGGAAGAAGAAAGATAACCCGCTTCACATTAATTCATAAAAGTGTACATTATACAAAAAATAGATAAACTAGACTGAAAAAAGAATATCAAACACAGCAACTCAGATGTTGATCCCTGGAACTGGAGTTATGGACAGTTGTTAGCAGCCATGTGGGTGCTGGGAAACAAACGCATGTCCCCTGCAAGAGCAGCCAGTGCTTCTAACTACCAAGCCATCTCTCCAGTCCTGCCAACAACTATTTTAAAAAAGTGTTCAACATCAGTAGTTATCAAGGATATTCAAATTAAAACTACTTTGAGATATGACTTCATCCCAATCAGAGTGTTTATTATTGAGAAATGTTGGACAACAGATGTTGGGGAGGAGGTCCACAAAGGAATTCTGTTTGTTTGGTCTTTTCAAGACAGGGTCTCCCTGTAGCCCCAGCTGTCCTGGAGCTTGCTAGGTAGACCAGGTTGGCTTTGAACAAACAGAGATTCATTCGCCTGCCTTTGCCTCCTGAGTGCTGGGATTAAAGGTGTGTGCCACCATGCCCAGAGAGAACGGAATTTTTATTCACTGCTGGCTGATAGGAGTTGCTTTATCAAAAAATTAACAATAGAACTGCCATATCACCCAGCTGTCACGCTCCTCAGCATATCCCCAGAATACTCTCTACCTCAGCATATCCCCAGAATACTCTCTAACTCAGCATAACCCCAGAATGCTCTCTACCTCAGCATATCCCCAGAATGCTCTCTACCTCAGCATATCCCCAGAATGCTCTCTACCTCAGCATATCCCCAGAATCTCCCCCATGAAGATATCTGCAGTCCTGTTTATCAGTTCCCTATTCACTAGTTTTTGATCTGCACATAATTGGATAATGAAAATGTTACATAGATCCAAAGTGGAATATTATTCAACTCTAAGGAAAAATTAAATAATAAAATTCACTGGAAAATGGATGGACCTAGAATATATAGTATTAACTGAAGTCACACACTCACACCCACATACATACAGACACACACACACACACACACACACACACACACACACACCACACATACAAAATGCATGCTTTCTCTTATATCCAGGGTCTAGTCTATAATGTACACATGTAAATTTGTAAACAAATTCATCTGTATTTATACTATGATATTTTCAAAGGAGAACAAGAAGGGTAATTTTTAAAAATATGTTATTTGTTTTATTTTTATTTCTGTGTGAATGAGAGTACTACCTGTATTTATGTAGGTGCACCTGTGTTTTGCAATGCCCTCAGGGGTCAGAAGGTGTCACATCCCCTGGAACTGGAGTTATAGACGATTTTTAGCCTCCATGTGGGTGCTGGGAATCAAACTGCTGTCTTCTGCAAGAGCAGTCAGTGTTTGTAATTGCCTAACCATCGCTCCAGATCCAAGAAAGGGTAATTTTTAGAAAGGCATAGTGTTTGCTTTTTTTGTTTTTTTTTTTTCTTTCTTTCTTTTTATTGATGCTTTGCGTATTTCATACATCATTTTCCAATTCAGTTCAGGCATATATCCCCTTCCCTTCCCCCCACCCCACCCCTACCCATCCCAGATCATGCATTCTGCTGTAACTTTTCTGCATCTTTCTGGTTTTGTTTGTTTTGTTTTGTTTTGTTTTCATTTTTTTTAACAATAAGTGATAATTTGTGAGTACAAGCATCCCACACAGCTCATGGGTCCCACCATCCAGCAGGGGGGGCTTGTATGTTCAATCAAGTTGATCCACATGATGTCCCAGTCTATAAATTGTCGTAGTTCACCCATCACCCCCAATCGGCAGCCTTACATTCTACACGCCCCCTATTCCACAGATTTTCCCTAGGCACCTAAAAAGGGCACAGGTGGATGAGAAGCAAAACAGTCTCGTTTCTCTGGACATGTTGTCTTGGTTCTGTCTAGTCAAATTCTGGCTGTCTTTTTTCAAGGTGAACCAGCTTGTCAGGCTATAACACTTTCAGATCCTACTAATGAGACACAGCAATATGAACATAGGTATTTAAACAGGATAAATATACAGCCTATTCGATCCTATAATGAAGCACGCTGCAATTTGATTATGATAGTTATTTAAAATACACTAATTGTTCATGTTAGTTTACTTAGTATAGACACAGATGTTTGTGGATTGCTTTTGTTTGATCGCTGGCTGTGTGAACTTCCATTCTCGGATACTGATGTAGCTTCCCTATATTCCATAAGAATCCAACCTTTTCCCTATGAGTAGAGGATTGTAATACTCACCTTTTTATTAATCGATTTTTGACCCCCAGCTGGATTTAAGGGTGGGTCTTTGCTTGAATTAGATTTACTTGCTGTGGGGGCTTAGTATATATTCCGACTCCCAGTCAGTATTAAAGGCACGCGTTGACCGAATTTGAGATCTCGCTGACTGCCCACGCAGCCGGAAGAGGGGAGACGGTGGAACTGTGAGCCCTTTGGTTCCTGCATGACTGTCGTTGGTATTGATTGGCTCTTTGGCTGTGGTAGGGAGTTAGTTCTCCAGAAAAACTGGGATTAAGGTTTAGGTTTCGTTGGCTTGATTGATCCCTGTGCTGTGGGGGCGGAGTACTAGCCCAGCCGGATTAAAGGCAAGTCTTGTGTTGACTCTCTTGAGATTTGAGATAGTCTGAGCCCAGACGGCAGCAGGCTGAAGTGTCGGCCCCCACCCCCGCTCCCCCGCACCCCCAACTGCGGATTACGAAGAAGGATCCGAAGGAGGCAACAAAGCAAGCCTTCAACACAGTGGAAAGAGGCATTTATGGAACTCACATATTGAATACAGGCAAGGGAGATCCCATATGCTAGGATCATGAAGAAGAGACTAACCACTGAAAGGTGCAGGATAATACCCGACAGCAACATAACCAACTTTTACCAACCCTTATGGAAGACTCTACGCACGTGGATCCCCCCGGGGTTGTCCCATGACACAGACATCAGAAACACAATTGGGAACTACAAGAACTGCAAAGATCATAAAGAACAAATTAAATAACTAAAAAAAGAGAATGAGAAAAGAAAGGATCCGAGATGAGAGAGATTGAGAATGACAAGCTCCGGAAGTGAAAGTAGAAACACTGAAAATAATCCATGTGAAAAAAGAAAAAGAAACAACTAGCGAACAAAAGAGCTACAAAAAGAGATCCAGGAGCTCCAAAAAGAAATAGAAACACTAAAGAAATTCAGAAGAGGGAAATGGAAAAAAGGAAATCAAACACTCATCCATTCAAGAGGAAAGGAATGAAAAAAAACTCAGAAGCAGAAATGGAGAAGGCAGAACAAAGAATATCAAAACAAAGAATACCTGGAAAATAACACAGAACAACTAAAAAAACCTCAAGTAAAGATTGTGAAAAAATTTAAAATACACCAAAAATGAACAACCAGAGCTGTGGGGGACCACTATGAAAAGAATCAAACCTCTGCATCCATCATAGAAATAGAGGAAGAGAAGAATCCCAAGAGATGTATTGAGCAGATCTTCAACAGAATAATAGATAAAAACTTCCCCAAATTAAAAAAGCGACAAACCATACCCAATACAAAGAAGCACATAGAACTCCAACAGACAAGATCAGGAAAAGAAAATCTCCATGCCACATCATAGTTAAAATGCTAGACACCCAAACAAAGAACAAAATCCTTAAACACAAGAGAAAAACAAACAAGTGACCTATAAGGGAGAACCTATTAAGAAACAACGGACTTCTCATCGCAAAACGATGAAGGCAAGAAGGACCTGGAGCAAAGCCATTTCCCAGTGTTGAAGGACAATGGATGCCAGCCCAGGTAACTAATCCCAGCAAACAATGCAATCTAGTTGAAGGAGATAGAAATCTTAAAACATGACATAAACAACTTGAAATGAATACATGTCCGAAAAACCACCCTTCAGAGAATACTGAAGCAATTCAAAAAGAACAGAATGAAAGATCAACACATGCTGGAGACCTAAAGGAGAAAATCAAAAAACAAATCAGATAAGAAACCTAAATCAAAAAACCCGATCATCGATAATAAGCAAAGGAAGCAACACCCAAACGCTATCATCATCATAACCCTAAAAATGGACTAAATTCCCCAAATCAAAACACATATACGGGAGACCTGGTATTAGAACAGAATCCATCAAATGCTTTACAAAAAACACATCTCTTACCTTCATGGACAGGCACTATCTTAATGTGAAAGGATGAGAAAAAAAAATATTCCAAAGCAAATGACCAAAAAAGAAAGCAGGTGTTGCTATTTTAAAATCGGATAAAATAGACTTCAAAGTTATAAAGAAATCAGAAGAGACCAAAGTAAGCCATTACATTTTCTATCAAAGAACAATCCACCAAGAAGATTTTCACAATATAAGTATATATGCCCCAAATTCTGGTGCACCAACCTTTATAAGCACAACTCTACAAGACCACCATAGTCACAGGACGAACCCCGGCACACTCATAGTGGGAGACTTTAATACACCACTGAGCCTCTTGCGAAGTCACAAACAAAAAAACTAAACAGAGAAACATTCTGAATAGTGAACGATTACTACACAAATGGAACCTCAATAACCCTGCTGCCAACATATCCATCCCCTATACAAGAGAATACACTTTCCTACTCAGCACCCCAGGAACATTCTCCACAATCGACCACACCATTGCCGCGGACACAGAAGAAACCTCTACCAAAATTACCAAAAAGATTGAAATAATTTCATGCATCCTTTCAGACGACAGTGCAATTGAAGCTCAACATCAACACCAGACAAGCCCTCCTGCCTACAAGAACACAGGAGACTAACAACACACTTCTTGAATAATGAATGGAGTTCAAGGAAAAGATAAAGAAAGAAAAAAAACATTCCTGGAGGCGAATGATCAATGACAACAAGCACAACACAAACCTAGGACCTTAAAAGTAGTCGTAAGGGGGAAGTTAATAGCCCTGGGGGCCTACCATTTAGAAAAAACAGGAAAGGAGACAATGGAATGATTCTAACCCTTACAGCAACAAACACTTGAGAGGGCAACAACAGGCATTACCCGCAAACTTAGCCACAGACGGAGAGGGAAAATTAAAAGCCCAAAAAACTGCAGAGCAGCAGAAATCAATGAAACTTGAGAGACAAAGGAAAAAACAGTCAAGCAAGACCTATGAATCAATGGAAGGCCCAGAAAGTAGAGTTTCCTTTGAAAGAAATAAACAATAACAGAACCATCCGCTTAAGTTCCCCCGAGGGGTAGGACAGAAGAAGCAAAGACCGAGCAAACAACTAGCCCAAAAATGCAGAATACCAATCGCCTGTTTTGATTAAAAGAGGGGACGAGCGCAATCCAGGTATTGCACATACGACCAAAACAAAGAACAACCGAAAGACTAAACATTGGCACAGATTACGCTGAAGACAACGAGTCAGTATCCTACCAAGTTGAAAAAACCAGAAGAAAGGGAGAAGGCTTCTCTGAGGGAGACAATATGTTGATGAAAAGTCGGCGAATCACCCCAAAGCTGGGCCAAGAAGAGACCAGCACCTTAAACAGACCCCCATAGACCATTCTGGAAAAAACCTAAGCGAGGACTGTGTAGATAAGGGAAAGCGATTGGAGGCCATACGCAGACGAAAAGAAAAAAAAGCATGGCCGGCACACAAGCGCTTGGTTTCACAGGCATAAGAATGCTCTACAGAATAAAGCACAGTTCAACAATAGATCCCGTACAACGCATGATTCTTTCGCTTGAAACTGTTAGAAATTCATAGCAATAGGAAGCGGTGCTGAGACTCCCAAATTTGCCTCATAGATCTTGCAGATCAGCCAAACACTCACTGCTTACCCAAAACAGCAGGCACACACAGCTCCAACCTAAAAAAGAAATTAAATAGACCATCCTCCCTCCATGAACCACAGATCAAAATTCTAAACAGGAGAAATAACTTAGACAAGAACGAGACGAACAGCCTCCACATGCAAAGAAAAGATCCACATCACAAATCGATGACCAAGGTAGAAGAGATTCAATCACAGAGAATTCCAATTGGCGTATGGTTCGAATCTTTGAAGCGGAAATCATCAATAAACCTCATCTCATATCCCAAACAAGGCATAAACCGGATACAATCCAAGAACACGACCAAAAACACAGACGCCCTCATCTCAGATTGTGAATGCATGATGAAGTATAAGCCGCCTAGGCTGGCACAAAACTGTTCCAGCATCCCTTAACGTCTGATGACATTTGTAAAGCTCCTAAGCAACAGGAAAATGCGAATAGATCACGATTGCACAATTGCTAAAATTCAAAAGACCATAGCCCAGTAACCAGAGGAAAGCCACAACCAATATCATTCTAAAATGGGTAGGGGCGCAGAATCGATAGACAAACAGATGTCCCTTTAAAAAGTTATACTTACACCTTCGGCCAGGCGGCTCCCCCCTGTCTACCACTCGCACTTCAATATAGGTGGCTTGATAACAACTGCTGGAGAACCAATAATTGGGCAAAAACAAGGGATAATAAGTATAGGTAGTACAATTGGAAAGAGGAAGTCAAACTCATCCATTATTCGCTGATGCTATGTATTGTTTACTTACGGGAATGCTAAGAAAACTCCACCAAAAACCTCAGAATGATTTCTTCAGCCAAAGTGGAGAATATACCAAAGATAACCTTAAAAAATACCAGATGGCCTTTAGCCTTGTACACCAAGAACAAAGCAACTGGAAGAAGTAAGAACTTCAAAAGAGTCCTTCCCACTCACATCAGCCTCATAAAATCCTAAGATACTAGAACAAACCCTAACCAAGATACCAAAGACCTCTACAACAAAAAAATCTTTTAAAACCTCCTTAAAGAAAGACAATTGAGAGAAGCAGAATCCATCAGAAGTATGGAACAACCCCTATCCTCCATGCTCATGATTGGGAAAATGATCAATAACATTGTAAAATTCAGAACACATAGTATACCAATAAACTCGTTTGTATAGATTTAATGCAACGCCAATCAAAATCCCCAAGAGTTCTTCAACAGGCTTGGAAAAAAAATTCTTTTAGAATTCATTTGGGGAAAAACAAAAAACTCCTGAAAGGTCAAATGCCAACCCGCTGCGTGAAAACTAAGATCAGGACTCTACAACATGTCTTTATACTAGTCCTTCGCTTGTCATATTCAGAGCCCGACCCTTCTGTTTGCACCTTTTGGTAACCTACTTTACCTACCCATTGCTGTGCCAACCGACAATCCTTACAGGAGCTGTGACAAACACCTGAAATGCACACAAGAACAGCAGATTGACAATGGAACCAGAGGTCTAAAGCTGAGACGACTGCGACATTTTCAGCCACCATATTTGACACAGGGGCCAAGAAAACACAAGGTGGAGGAAAAGACAACAGCAAGGCTCCTTCAGCCAATGGTGCACTTGGCAAAACTGGCATCACCACTGTAAAAGAATAAATTAAAACAAACTAAAAAAAACCTAAAAAAGTCAACTCCAGATGGGTAAAGCGCTCAAGCGGTAACCCAAACCTCTGAAGGTTGGATAGAAGGAAAATAAGTTTGATGGCAGCCAGACTACAAAGACCATAGGGCGGTTTAGGGAAAACTTCCGTAAAATCAACGAGCAGGCATCACTGGTCTAAGGAAGTTTGCTTACGGCTTGGCACAAGAAGGATTTCAAGGTTCGGACAATGCAACGAGTGGACCTTCATTTTCAAACCTCTTCAAAACCTTTCGGTAAACGATGCAAAATAAGACGCAAGTTCAAGGAAATGAAAAGAGAAAAATATCGCCGGCCACCCAAGTTGAGAGGGAGGCGAACCTTCCACTTTCTGATACATCTGACCAAAGGGGCATTTTTTGGGATTTCCGAGGTAAATTACTTATTAAATTACTCAAAAAACAAAAAAAAAAAAAAAAAAAAAAGAATAGGTGCATAGATGTAAAAATCAAGGATTCAGCTAGATGGACTCTGGAGAAAGAAGGAATGCGAAAGAGATAAAGAGCTCAGCACAAGAGAAAAGACATAACAGCAAATGACCGAGGCAGCCCAGAGGTCCACATACATACGAGGTTAAGCAATCGACCTTGATAAACCAAATACTATCTACAAAAGGCCGCAGAAATTCTTATGAATTAGAGATTGTCTGAGAAACCACCTCTACTCAGTACGAATCAAACCTGCCTCAACAATCTACTAACTCTCTTTAAGAAATGCAAACTGAACATCATTCTCTAAGCTAATCAACTCCTTATCCATATTATCCCCCAACTCATCGACTGCTAGGTACAGATAAACACAATCAATTATCAGCTATTGAAGTGCTTGGAAAGTTGTGGATATAAAGGACAACTCATCTCTAGGTGCTGTCGCAGTATATAGATAAACTCTTACACTACTTTACTTAGAATAGCAGTGTTGAGAACCCCTTTAGAAGACTTTGAAATTACCTTGCTAACCCAGTTGCTCTTCCCAGCGCCGAACGCCAGCGCATACCTAGATATGCCTGGGCTTACCCGTACTAGGACTTCTTTACGCCCCAACCACTACAGCATACATGAACTAATGTGTCCTAATGTTTTTACTGCAGCTCTCCTTCCACATATCACAAGAGTGTAAATACCTACCCTTAATGCCCCCTTCAACTGACGATCGTTCTAGCTAGAGGAAAATTGGAAAACATTTCTACACAATATGGAGTTCTATGCAGCCAGTAAAGAAAGACCGACGACTCACGAGCTTTGCAGGAAATATGGCTGGACTAGAGGACAGTTCATGCTGAGAGAAGTTGATTTCACGTTGTCCCAGAAAAAACAAACGAAACGAGCCAATATTTAAGTTATACCTACTTACTCGGTTCCGATTCGCTCATGTCCCATTACCCTTTTAGTATTCATTTATCTCATGTGTATGGGCTCCACATACTGGCCCAACTCATTTACCACATAAGTCTCAGTTTATATTGGCGACATATAATGTACTATTTTTTTTTAGGATAAACAACAACAACAACAGAAAAGACTGCATCAAAGAACTGACTGAAACAGTGAACTTCTGCTCAAAACAGTCAACTTCCCCATGGAAAATATTGAGAAAGACTAAGAGATGGAAAGCATGTTTGGCAGAATGCATGAGCTCTGGCGGGGTGGGGGAATGAGCGGGAACACGGGTCTAGATTTGTTAAAAATAAATAAATAAATAAATTGATGTAAAAAAATAATTCCATTGACCCTCAGTGCAATAGGAATTAAACAGGACTAGCCACTGAATACATTTTTCACATCGACCTAGTTAGTGAGAGTGATTTTTTTTGTTCGATTTGTTTTGTAACCTAATTTTTTTTAAATTTTGGTCTTTTTGAGACAAGGTCTCCCTGTAACCCCAGCTGTCCTGGAACTCATTCTGTAGACCAGGCTGGCCTTGAACTCACAGAGATCAACCTGCCTTTGCTTCCCAAATGCTAGGATTAAAGGTGTGCACCACCACATCTGACTTGATTTTTTTCTTTTTTTGTTCTGTTTAAAATGCTGTCAAATACTATATCAAATAATTCTATTATAGTGTTATTCAATATGTAAAATTTATTGCTGTACCTCAATGTATGGGTTTTTGTCTTTTTTTGGGGGGGGGGGACTGGATCTCCTTTTAGTTTTAGCTGGCCTGGAACTGTCTATGTAGACCAGACTGGCCTCAAATTCAGAGACCCACCTGCCTCTAGCCTCCCAAGTGCTGGGATAAAAGGCATATGCCACCACACCTGGCAAAAGCGTGGCTTTTTTAAAAATATTACAAATATAATATTTCAACAAATTGCTAATAACCTCAATGTTAATAGCAGGACAACAGCTGGATGCAGTGTGGTTGTTCATAGAATTGATGTCTATGAAGCAATCATTTCTCAAAATAATAAAAATACATTGCACAAGAATAAATATTGATGCTAATGTACATTCAAGTAAAAACACTTGGGAATGCCATTGTTTACAAACACACACGCTTGGTAAAAATATAAAATCTTGGAGAATGATGTAGCCACCAATTTCAATGTATTCAATGTAGAAGTAACTTCTGGAAAGAAGTGGGAGAGAAGGTGGCATCATCTGTACCTTTCTGGTCTTTATTTAAAAGAAGAGGATGTGAAAGCAAATGTCAGCATCATATGTTAAATCTAGACAGTAAGTAAAGGCTGTGGACACAGTCATATAAATGCAGAAAATAATAATCTCTTAAAGCCATGAATCCTATTCAGTTGCTTCAGATGCTTTTTAAACAAAGGACCCGCTGCTGTGGGAGCCCATGTTAACCTTTACAGAGAGGATCTGATAAATTTGTGAATATGTACTAACGCATGCACTCTACACCTGTGCCCATATTAAATATCACCTCCACATTCCCATCATATGTACAGCGATTTTGTGTCAGTGTAAAGCACTTTAAGTTTTCACAAAAAGTTGTGTTGGTTCATTTAGAGAAATGTTTGATTTACCCTTGACTCTGTAAATCCTTTTTACAGGTTTTGTGGACAGATGTCTGCCTTCCTTTCCCTTTGCATCACTACAGAGTCTTTGCTAAGGCACACATACCCTTTGGCTCTATTCTGTTTTGCTTCATTTTTTTTTTTGTGTGTGTGAAAACAGGCTAGACATACTTTAATAACATTTGTTATTAACATATTTTAATTTTAAATCTGTTAACTAAGATATGGGGTATTCAGGGTGCACTTGAGTAATAAAAAGGCCGGAAATCTGCTTTTACATCTCCTGGAAATGTCTTATGAAATGTCTAGCAACACACCCACTTAATTGCAATTTCCTGTAACTTGGAGTGGCTTTTAATAAAGCTTATTCTTTTTATGTTTTACTGTAGCTTGAGTCTGGATTGTGTGATTTGACATCAGAAATTACTTAGGTGAGATTATTTCCTTGAATTTTTACTCCCAGGATATGTGCAGTCATATTCTTTTTCATAATGAAAAAAAATTAATAAAACACTCAAGACGCAATTCCACCCACTCATAACAATTGTAAAGACGCTTGTCCTGAATATGGAAACAAAGAAAACATTAAAAGAGGTGCCATGTGTTCACTTTCAACTGGAGGCAACGAGAGTCCACTTAAGATAGTGGTGTGCCAAAGCAGAGTCCTGCTGAGACCTTTAGAAAGAACAGGATACTTTCTCCTGGCAATCATAGCTGGCATGATTTTTCCACGTGCTTGGGAACAATGTCTTATTAAGTTAAACATTCAAATTTCTGACAGCCCACCTTCTTTAAAGCAAGAGCCTGCTTATAAAGCACACTTACTCCCCAAATGTTATGAATCCTAAACTATTGGTATGTAAGCAAAACCATGACTGTTCATTAATGTACTTGGAAGGTTTGGGACATTATTTTGCATACTCCTAAGAGCATCAGGTTAGGATACAGTTAAAGGACAGGAAAAAATAACCCTTTCTGTAGTTTTCCCACCATACCCCAGATTTCATTCAGAACTCACTGTAATAGACTGCATAGAAGGCTGCCACTTGTGAATCCAAATATCTGAAAATATCTTTAGTTCTGTGCTTGAAAGATACTCTGACTGTCTTCAGAGTTAAGGCAAAAAAATACTCAGTTTTTTCCTAAGATTTGTGAAGACATACTTCTGAGTTCCAGAATTGCTTGCTAAGTATGGTTTCATTAAATTCAATCTGTGTCTCTTTCTAAGAACTCAAGATTTTTTCCAAGCATTTCAGGAAATTTTAATAGTTTCTGCATATCTTGGATGATCTGAATTCATGAGTAGTAGAGACCATTTTGTTTTCAGTGTTGTTCGCTTGCTTTTCTCTGGGTATGCCTTTTTGTTTAAAAAACTGGTCGACATAGGCTCAAGTTGAGGCTCCTGCCTCAACCTTTCTAGTACCTGGCACTACAGGCAAAGACCACAACTCCAGGCTCGTAGTTTTAAAGTACACATTTTGCTGTCATGTTTTAGACTTTGAAGAATATTCACTCTTTTTAATGCAAATGTGTAGAAGATTTGCTCAATTTATTTTACATTCTGCTGTTGAAATACTTTTTCTTTAAACCATCACATAACATTTTTAATTTCTAAGATCACTTTCTTACCTCTTTTATTGCCCATAATATTATTAATTTTTGCCTTACTGTTAATGAAAATATATTTCTCAAGTAGTCATTATCAATTTTCCTACATATGTGAGTGTTTTATTTTATGCTATTTTGTATGGAGAATACAATTGCCTCTTCCAGGGAACAATGATTCTATATCGGCTATGATATGCTCTCACAGAATTTTATAATTGGTTCAGGATTACTTCTTTTAAATGGATATTAAATTTAGTGTAAACTTTTAGTTTTTGCCCATTATTTGTAACAAACATATTAGTACCATTTAAAATATATCCCATTTTGGGGGCTGGAGAGATGGCTCAGCAGTTAAGGTTAAGAACACTGATTGCTCTTGCAGAGGACCCGGGTTCAATTCCCAGCACCCACATGGCGGCTAACAACTATCTGTAACTCCAGTTCCAGGGGAATCCAACATCCTCTTCTGACTTCTGCAGCATTGCATGACATGGGTGCACCTACTTACAAGCAGACAGTACACTCATACACATAAAATAATAAATAAAAAAATAATTTAAAATAAATCCCATCTCGGTGGGGAGGGTATGTGTGTGCATGTATGTGGGTGCACGAGCGCACGTGTGTGTGTGTGTGTATCCTATCTCATTTTCATCTCTTATTATTTCACTTTGTTTCTCTTCCTTATTTACTACAAATTTCAGATATTGTCATAATACATATATATATATATATATCCAAAATACAGTGCTAGTCACCATAGTAGACTTATTTTAAAATTTTTATCACAATGAAAATATAAGCATAGTTAGTTATGTGAGTATTGTTTTCATTAGTATTTATGATCATTCCAAACTGGGAGCTACTATTTAATTTGAAAAATAAAGAAAAAAGAATATCAAAGAATAAAAAAGAGTATCAGTATTCATTGCATACATATAATTTTTCATTTTTATATTTTATTCTTATTTTTAATTATTTATTGAATTTTGGTGTATTTCATACATAACTTCTCAGTCACTCTTAATCTTTTACACCCCCTTCTCCATTGGGACCGTCCCACAGCTTTCCCCTGGAGTTCATACATTCTGTTGTTTTTCTTAAGGCCTTTTGTGTCAAATTACCTTCCCTGGCCTTTCCTCAGTTCTGGTTCATCCTCTGAGCTCTGGTCAGCCTATCCAGAGTCTCTCCCTTAAAGAAGGCCAGTTCTTCTTCACTCACCCGTAATCAGCTGCCAATATTTCTTCAGCTAATTTGGGGATCTGCTACCCATTTCTGCAGTTCTGTGCTAAGTTTTTGTCCACCTGAGTTTGCCTGGTTCTTGTGCATGCTGATGCCAATGCTGTAGGTCCATGTGAACAGGGTCCCAGGAGTTTGTAGGATTCATTTCCATTTGGTCTTGCACCATCTCCCTGGCCCTTAAAATCTTTCAAGGTGAAAAAGATGATTTTATGACAATTTAAAAATAAATTAAGATAATTTTTTTGGTCTTTTCGAGACAGGGTCTCTCTGTAGCCCCAGCTGTCCTGGAACTCGCTCTGTAGACCAGGCTGGCCTTGAACTCACAAAGATCCACCTGCCTCTGCCTCCCAAGTGCTAGGATTAAAGGCATGCACCACCACGCCCGGCAAGATAATTTTTGAGATTTCCAAGTATTATTGCTTCTATGAAATGTTTATTGACCTCACCATCCTCTGTAAATTTCTTCTTGGGAAGGATATTTTGAAATTGTATCAGAGCAGTGGTAGCATTTTCTTTTTGCTTTGGAGAAACTTACTTCTCCTAACAAAGGAAGCAAACTCGACAAGATGTCCACTTTAACAAAGCCACAAGCAGCCACTGCAGAGCTTCTTCCAAAGCCCTGGAAATGGAGAAAAAGCAGTGTTTCATCATCAAACTGAATATAAAGGACCAGATCCTCTTTCATCTTCAAACAAAGAGGAGAGAAGTTTATCCATACACACTTGCAGCTGGGGAATTTTGGCTTTTTTCATAATTCCTGCCAAGACCAAAATCTGGACAAAGAACATGAAGAGCACTAGTGTATTCACTTGATAATGAAGACTTTTACTTTCACAAATTCTATGCAAAAGATGAAGAACACGGGGGCTGGAAAGATGGCTCTGTGGTTAAGAGCACATGCTGCTCCTGTAGAGGGCCAGATTCAGTTCCCAGCACCCACACCAGGCAACTCACAGGCTCATAATAATCTGTAACTCCAGCTCCAGGGAATCCCACAACCTCTTTTGTCTCTCATGGGTGCTCACACACTTTACACAGCCATATACAAACCTCACGCATACAACCTTCACACACACACACACACACACACACACACACACACATTTGAAAGGTAAAGAGCTCAGAATAAATGAATCTCTCTAAACTCAACGGGACATTTTGGATTCAGTGGATGTAAAAGAGACAAGAAGAAAGCCCAGCCTACTTGGCTGATGGTTACCAGGAGGGAGAAAATCAGTCTCTTTCAAAGATAGGTTAACTAAGCTTCAGTGGATGGACCCACACTGAAAGACATTTGGGAACACAAATTAGACTATAAGTGTCTCTGTCTCTCTGTCTCTCTGCCTGTCTCTCTTTGTCTCTCTCTGTCTCTGTCTCTCTCTCTCTCTGTCTCTCTCTCTCTCTCTGTCTCTCTCTCTCTGTCTCTCTCTCTGTCTCTCTGTCTCTCTCTCTCTGTCTCTCTTCTGTAGATATATCTATATATATATATATATATATATACTTATATACTAATATATATAAAAACACGTATCATGAGAACCTGATAAGCTCTCTGTGGCATCTCCATGGACATTGCAGATCATAGTGGTCAATAAACTCAAGCACCGATCAGCACCATAAATCTAACAAACCTAAACCGAATCTTTAAAAAAACTCACTGAAGTTGGGCAGATCAAGGCGTTGATGTGGGCATATAGAAGGAGTGTGGCGGTGCGAGAGGGAGAGGCAGCTTAAACAAACAAACACTATACCGCTGGGTAGTGGTGGCGCAATGCCTTTATAAACTAGCACTTGGGACGCAGAGGCGGGAGGCGGATCTTTGTGAGTTCCAAGGCCAGCTCTGGTCTCGACAGTAGTGAGTTTTCGGACCGCTGGAGCTACGGGACAGAGCCCGTCTTACCAGGAAAACAAATTTCTGTATGCTATATTATGAGTATATAGACATATGATATAATCATATATATATATATTATTATGCACATGTGAAATGAGACATAAAGTAACGGCATTTTAAATGTCTGCAAAGACGATCAGAATAGGAAGAATTACAGGGCAGAAACTCTTTTTGCAATTGTGTGGTTTTAGATGGCCTCTCTTACACAAAACACACCTGGACACACAAAGCACAAAGGAGTTGTAACAGCCTGTGCAAGAGAGTGGACAAAACCAGGTGACAAGGAATGCTGGGAGATGATACCCTGGGGCAGGCTGGAGGAACTGGCCGTCCCAGTAAAGAGGAGAAGAGCTCGGTCAATTTCCTTCCTGATACTCATGACTTGTGTCTTCTCAAGGCCTTCAAGTGCAGACTACACTGCCAAATTACTGCCTACTTCAGACAGTTTCTCTGAAGCCTGGGGGAAGGAATCCCACTTTTCTCAGTCTTCATATCCTTTAATGCTCCAAAGACGTACCAGTGTGATCTGACACTTCCAGCGAGTTCAACTGAGAGGCATGTAGGACGGACAATTTTAGCCCTCGTTGGGAGTAACAATGATGGCATCTTTTGCATGCTGTCATCTTTAGGGAATAACAAGCTCTTTGATCATTTTCCTTTCACAAGCTGCATGATGAACCAATTGATGTTTTCCCTGAGCCGACCCTGCACATTCTCCACTTCAGAGCAGGCCTTTCCTTAATGTCACTGATCTCCTTAGTATACGCCTCTTTTATAGAACATTGCCTTGGCTTTATCCATTTGTGATCTCCTGGGACTTCGCTTTTATTCCTCCAAAACTGGGAATGCACATTTCTACATTTCCTTGTCTGCCCCCGTACTTACTCATTTTCTCATATAGACCACATAACAATATTCTATATACCATTTCCAAAAGATTTAATATTATGCTTCCTTTGTTAAAATCTTCTTCTCTGGCTAAACAATATTTGGTCTGCTATTTTTAGCCCACCATGTGGCTGCGGGAAATCGAAACCCAGGTCCCCTACTGCAAGAGCAGTTGGTACTTCTTAACCACTGAGCCCATCTCTCCCAGGCCCATCAGATCTCTATTTTTTAAAGTTAAATTCCAGATAAATTTTCATGGACATGGGTAGAAATCAAACAGATTTTTTTTTTAACAAAATATCCATGAATGACCTCTAGTTGCTAATAATTATTTATTCCTCTCTGACACCTTATGAGCCAGGTCTCTATACTCTGCATTGCTCTCAACACTACTGGCTTGTCCACTCCTGCTATTATGGTCACTTAAGCTCTGATTATAGAACTCAACTCCTCTTTTTTAGTCCAAGGTTTCAGAGTTTTCTACATATCTCCCAAAACCAACGTGGCCAAGTACTTCATACTATCATAGCACAGAGCCACCTCTCTAATAACGAGAATATGTTATATCTTACTTTTTTATTGCGGGTGATAAAACCAAATGACCAGCCTTAAGGACGATTTTATTTTAGCTTATGGTTCTTAAGGGGGAGTCAATAATGTTGAGGAAAGAATGGCAGCTGGTGCCAGAGCTAGAGATGAGAGATACAAACAAAACAATCCTCAATTCTCCACGGGGAAGCAAAGGGCAATAAACAGAAGTGGGGGGCCAAAATCTAAGAGCTCTATCAATTCCTTCCCCTTAATGGGAGATACTATCTACCACTCCTAAACAACAACACCAAGTGCTCAAATAATGAGCCTATGAGGGACATTCCTTGTTCAAACCCCATAGGCAACATACTGAAAAATTCACTCTGAGAAAATTATGGTCATTAAGGATGTTATTTAATGTAGTTTTTATAAGAGGAATAACCTGGTTTGCTTATGAGTCCCCTTAGAGGCTGTGAATTTTAAAAGGCAAAAGCCACCCAATTTTACAGATAACAAAACTAAGGCTCAAAAACCCCCCCGTTGTTGGGTTTAAAAATTTATAGTTGAAACCGGGCATGGTGGCACACACCTTTAACCCGCACGACGGAGGCAGGCGGTGGAATCTCATGTGTTGGTCAAGCCAAGCCCTATTAGCTAGTTCCAGGGACAGCTGGAGCTACACGGACACCCTGTCTCAAAAAGATATCCCTTCCCCCCCTTCCCCCCAAGAAGGTAGGATGAAATAGTCAGGATCAAGGATGGTTGGTGTGGTGGAAATTAAAGGACTGCACGTTAGGGAGCTGGAGAGATTGGCCAAGTGGTTAAAAAACACTACTATATCTTCCAGAGGACTGGGTTTGATTCTCGGCACTCACATGCTAGCTAACAAACATCCGTAATGCTAGTTCCAAGGGATCCAGCTCCATCTTCTGACTACTGTGGGCATTGGTATAACAGGAAGTGCAAATTATACACATACACAGACATCCATACACATAAAATAAAAAAAAATAAGGTTTTTAAAAAGAAGACTACAATTGTTGAACTTAAGTCCACTGTATTCATGATACTATCAACCCAATAAAATTTAGTTCGAACCCAAAATTATCTGTTAAGATCATATACCCTTGTTTCTCTTGGTAATTACTATTTTATTTTGCGATAAATTTTCTAATGAACTTTAGAACCTTACAAATAAAAGATCAGAGAACCAAATGTTGGTCTTCTTCTTCCTTCTGCATGGATCTGACCCCCAAAAGATCGTTTTGAAAGCAGTGGTTGCTCTTTTACTTTAACTACTTTCCTTTGGAAACGTGGAAGCTTGCATGGCTAAGCACAAGGTCAGTCTCCAAGAAAATTTCCTTGGTCACAGCCTTCAGCCCCTGAAGTTGACTCGTCAGAACTTCCTTGTCAGCAGTTTCCTTTCATTTGAGACTTGGTTTAGAATCTTTGCAGGAGCTTTATACGTACTGGTAACTAGGGCCACCGTGAGTTTCATTTTATTTTTAGGTAGTGGTAGGGTTCTCCTAGTCCTTGAGATTTTCAAGAGTGCCCTTAAGTATTCCATGTAGTCTGTATGTNTTTTTTTTTTTTTTTGTCTTTTTGAAACAGGGTCTCCCTGTAGCCCCAGCTGTCCTAGAACTCCTATGTAGAACAAGCTGGCCTTGAACTCACAGAGATCCACCTGCCCTGCCTCCTGAGTGCTGAGACTAAAGGTGTGCACTACCACGCCCGGCTGAAATAAATTTTTGGGGGGGGGGTCTTTTTCAGACAGGGTATCCCTATAGCCCCAGCTGTCCTGGAACTCACTCTGTAGACCAGGCTGGCCTTGAACTCACTCTATAGACCAGGCTGGCCTTGAACTCACAAAGATCCGCCTGCCTCTGCCTCCCAAGTGCTAGGATTAAAGGCCTGTGCCACCATGACCGGCTTAATAAAATATTTTTAAAATACTAAACCAACCCTACATATTATGCACATGTGAAATTCTCAAGCAGTAAGCATTTTAAAATGTATGAGAACTATCAGACATAGGAGAATAAGGGCAGGAACTACATTTAATTGCATTGTGTGGTTTTAGAGGCCTCTCTTACACCAAAAACATGAAACACAAAATGAAAGATGAGGGGTGCGAGCAAAGGCAGGGAAGATGCTGGAGATGATACACTGGGGCAGGGCTGGAATGCCGTGCCCAAAGAGAGAAGAGCTCTTCAATTTCCTTCCTGATACTCATGACTTGTGTCTTCTCAAGGCCTTCAAGTGCAGACTACCTTGCCACATACTGCCTACTTCAGCAGTTTTCTGAAGCCATGGAGGAAGAATCCACATTTTCCTCAGTCTTCTATCTTTAATGCCTCCAAAGCCAGTACCATGTGACTGACACTTCCAAGTTCAACTGACAGCTTATGACGGACATTTACCCTCTTGGATAACATGAAGCATCTTTTGCATGCTGTCATCTTTAGGGAATAACAAGCTCTTTGATCATTTTCCTTTCACAAGCTGCATGATGAACCAATTGATGTTTTCCCTGAGCCGACCCTGCACATTCTCCACTTCAGAGCAGGCCTTTCCTTAATGTCACTGATCTCCTTAGTAATTACAGCCTCTTTTATAGAACATGCCTTGGCTTTATCATTTGGATTCCTGGTACTCTTTTATCCTCCAAACTGTACATTTCACATTTCTTTCTGCCCCTCTTACTCTTTTCTCATTATAGACCCACATAAAAATAATCATTAATAACCATTCCAAAGATTTAATATTATGCTCTTTTTAAATTTTCTCTGCTAAACAAATTGGTCTGCTATTTTTAGCCACCATGTGGGTGCTGGGAATCGAACCCAGGTCCTCTGCAAGAGCAGTTGGTACTCTTAACCACTGAGCCATCTCTCCAGCCCCTCAGTCTGCTATTTTTTAAGTTAAATTCAGATAAATTTTCAGGACATGGGTAGAAAGCAAACAGATTTTTTTTTTACAAAATATCACATGAATGACCTCTAGTTGCTAATAATTATTTATTCCTCTCTGACACCTTATGAGCCAGGTCTCTATACTCTGCATTGCTCTCAACACTACTGGCTTGTCCACTCCTGCTATTATGGTCACTTAAGCTCTGATTATAGAACTCAACTCCTCTTTTTTAGTCCAAGGTTTCAGAGTTTTCTACATATCTCCCAAAACCAACGTGGCCAAGTACTTCATAGCAACAGCCCACTCTCTAATAACAATATCTGTTATACTTACTTTTTATTGCTGTGATAAAACACAATGACCAACCTTAAGAAGAGTTTATTTTAGCTTATGGTTCTTAAGGGGGAGTCAATAATGTTGAGGAAAGAATGGCAGCTGGTGTCCAGAGCTAGAAGCTGAGAGATTACATCCTCAATTCTCCACGGGAAGCAGAGGGAATAAACAGGAAGTGGGGCAAATCTATGCTCTATCAATGCCTGCCCTTAATGGGATACTTCTACCTCCTAAAGCAACAACAACCAGTGTGCAAATATATGAGCCTATGAGGGACATTCCTTGTTCAAACCCCATAGGCAACATACTGAAAAATTCACTTCTGAGAAAATTATGGCATTGGATTTTTATTTGTATGTAGTTTTATAAGAGGAAGAACTGTTGCTTTGTTCCTGAGGGAACTATGGAATTTTAAAAGGCAAAAGCCACCCAATTTTACAGATAACAATGACTGTTGGTTTAAATTTATAGTTGAAACCGGGCATGGTGGCACACACCTTTAATCCCAGCACTCAGGAGGCAGAGGCAGGTGGATCTCTGTGTTGTTCAAGGCCAGCCTAGTCTACATAGTAAGTTCCAGGACAGCTGGAGCTACACGGACACCCTGTCTCAAAAAGATCCCTTCCCCCCAAAATTGTAGTTGAATAGTCAGGTCAAGGATGGTTGGATGTGGTGGAAATTAAGACTGCACAGTTAGGGAGCTGGAGAGATGGCCAAGTGGTTAAAAGCACCTACTACTCTTGCAGAGGCCCTGGGTTTGATTCCCAGCACTCACATGCTAGCTAACAACCATCCTAATGCTAGTTCCAAGGGATCCAACTCCTTTTCCTGAACTCTGTTGGCATTGTATAACAGGAGTGCACTTATACACATGCAGACAATACATCCATACACATAAAATAAAAAATAAATAAAGTTTTTAAAAGAAGACTAAACAATTGTTGAACTATAAGTCCACTGTATTCTAGGAATACTATCAACCCAATAAAATTTAGTTCGAACCCAAAATTATCTGTTAAGATCATATACCCTTGTTTCTCTTGGTAATTACTATTTTATTTTGCTATAAATTTTCTAATAGAACTTTAAACCTTAAAAATAAAAGATCATAGACCAAATGTTTCTGCATGGATCATGACAAGATCTTTTTGAAGCAGTGGTTGCTCTTGTTACTTTCTTTGGCAAACGTGGAAGCTTGCATGGCTAAGCACAAGGTCAGTCTCCAAGAAAATTTCCTTGGTCACAGCCTTCAGCCCCTGAAGTTGACTCGTCAGAACTTCCTTGTCAGCAGTTTCCTTTCATTTGAGACTTGGTTTAGAATCTTTGCAGGAGCTTTATACGTACTGGTAACTAGGGCCACCCTTGAGTTCATTTTATTTTTAGGTAGTGGTAGGGTTCTCCTAGTCCTTGAGATTTTCAAGAGTGCCCTTAAGTATTCCATGTAGTCTGTATGTATTACTTGAGAACTACTAACATGGAGGAAGGAAAAGTAGAGGCTGGTTGTAGTAGAAAGAGCATACCTCTTTTTCTCAAATACTTTCTTCTTATCTGGAAATAGAGTCCCATACCCCTCATCAATCTATTCTAAAGACTAAAAAGCCTCACTAAAAAGCACATTTTTGCTGTAATGAACTCAATGCCATCATGCTGAAGCTAAAGCTTGCCTTCTCTTATCCCACTAGCTATTCAGAACACCTGGCAATAGTCCTGCTTCCCACCAGCCTTAGACAAAAATAACAGTATAGCTCTATGTGTGTGTACTAGGCTGAATAAAAATATACAGAGGAAGTTGGCAAATTCTCTTTCTTAATCAACAAATTTATTAATTTGTTTAAACTCCCAGAAGTACAGCCCTCCACAGGAGCAGACCAAGTTAATTGCATTCTCATGTTAAAATGGCATCTATAAGTGGGGCCTGGCTGAGGAGAAAGCCTCTTAATATCCTGTGGAGTGCACATAGCAGGAGGTAGTTAAATGAAGAGAATTCTTACTAAAACAATCAAATGGAAGTTCTTTTACTGAAGTGTCTTGGGGCTATGGGAACTTCTCTGTAGCAGAGCTATGCCCAGCATGCTTTGCTGCTCACTTCCTACTGATTTCAAAGTGAAATGCGTTGCACTGGTGACCTGTAGGAACTCTTTTCTCAGGTACATGGATGGATAAGCTCATGGTTCTAATGTCCAACTGATTCAGCAGATCAACCAGTGGACTGAGGGGCTCATTTCACTCAGGAAGAGAATAAACCATGGCTTGCATTTCAGAGAATAAACCATGGCTTGCATTTATTCTTTCATGTAACAGATATTTATTGAGCTTCTCTTATATATTTTGTATTATATGGGAGGCCCTGGAGTTAAGTACAGCTGGCAGGCTGAATGGCATGGGACTAATGCTGTTGGGAGAAGCCTACAACTCAGAGAGGCTAAGATCTGGGCCCTAGCCTCCCTGGGTTCTTAGTTCTTCCTGGCAAAGCTTTTCCATAAACTGTATGCAATTTCTCTAAGACTGATTTTTATTGTATAATTAGGAAAATAATGAGCTCTTTTTTCCCCTTTGGTCTTTTCGAGGGTTTCCCTGTAGCCCCAGCTGTCCTGGAACTCACTCTGTAGACCGGGCCGGCCCTGAACTCACAAAGATCCGCCTGCCTCTGCCTCCCAAGTGCTAGGATTAAAGGCATGCGCCACCACACCCGGCTTGAGCTCTTTATTATAGTAGTTTTATTATGAGATATATATGGAACAGAAATAGGAATTTTAGGCAGCATACGTAGCACCTAAGTTACCTGTGGATTCTGCTGTTGTTATCTAGTGCTACTGTTACAGCTGAAACAAGATTGGCTCTTTGCAGAAACGGTCAGTGGAAATTAAACACAGATCTTTGATTTTTCAGTGGTGATATGGAAATTCTTCCTTTTAAGGGGAAAGGGAAAATTTCTCAATGTCTGACCTGGTGCCAGCAAAGTGAATGTAACCAATCAAGAAGCAATAGTAAAACTCTACTGCACTGTGCACAATGACTAATCTAAAGTAGCTCAGATTTAAATTGTCTGAGAAAAAGGTTTTTCTCCATGTAATCCCACATGGAGAAGGAAGTTTTATGTTTTCTCAGTCTTTGGTCTATTTTATGGTCACAATGAGCTTCCATAACCACAGGTATATGAATGATGAAGATGATGAATACTTCTATTTCCATTCAACTAAAATGGACATAAATTGGAATTTACCAAACAATACTGTCCCAATGTTTGTGAATATGTTGTCTTGTAAAAATGTGAAAAAGCTCTACTCTCCAAGGGGAGAGCCAATAGCCAATTAGATTTGGGATATATAGGCACATGGCTGCCTCTGTTGCACAGTATTTCCAGGCAGGTGAGGTGTAGCTGGTGCTGACAGTGGAGTTTTGCTTGACTCAGGGAGACCCATATTTGCTTTATTGGTTTAGTGGCCTTTGGTAACACTCTCTGGCATATCACTTGAATTGGAGGATTTTTTTTTCCTAAAAGATGTCATGTTTTCTTTAAGAAAGTGCTCTAAGGTTCCTTCTTGGCAAACGCAAACAACCATTAATCCTGCAATTTTGCTCCACATTGGGGTCTTTCCCTCTCATGGGCCCCCAAATGAAGTCCAGTAAGCATTCATCCTGTCTCAATCTGCCTGTATTGGCCTCCATGATACAGCCCAGGTAGTCCAACAATGACAGTCTATATTCTGATGTGGCTGAAATCCCCTTAGCTTTTTAGTCCACAAGCTGGGTATCTCAGTAGAACCCATCTGGCATTGAATGTTTGGAGGATTCGTGGAGAGACATGAGTCTTCAGTCCACATTGGGATGTTAAAAAGGTCTGTCTCATGTCTTTCAGGGGTGCCAAAAGTGGTGGCAGCCAGAGTAGATGCACTTGCCAGTAAGAATTGAAGACAGGCCAAAGAAAAGTATTCTTTCTTTTTTCTTTTTGTCTTTTTACTAAGATCTCAAGTTTTATGTCCTGAGTAGTTTCTCTGGTCTTACTGATTATTTATTTCTGGTTGTATTTTCTTTTGGATGCTTAAGGCCACACAGTTAGCCCAGGTTAACCAAGTTTGTTTTTTTTTTNTTTTCTTCAAGGTCAGTTGAGGATCATTTGGTCCTCAGATTTCTCGCAGGGCGTTGTTTTTTTTGTTTTTTTTTGCGGGGGTCTGGGGAGCACCTTGCTCTTTCAGTTTTTCATTTACCAGTTACATCGAGGCAAGGACAAAAATTAGGTCTTGCTAGAACCAGGCTTCCTTTTCTGAAGCATTGAACAGTCTTTCCTTTTATAGATGGACACTGGCTGTAGTCCCATTAGTGGCTCTCCCAGACCCTCCCTGAACAGGAAGCCTGGTGACCCAATATTTGCAGGACATTCAAGAGATGCCCCATGCAAAGTCCCTGACGACTTGGATTGACTTCTGAGGACCAAGGAACAACTTTGCCCTTTATGTCCCTCAGCCAAATGGTATGGACTTCAGTATCCTGTCCTTAAGCCACTCAGAAAGGCTAAGTTGCAGCAGCCTGTTATGTTGCACTTATATTAAAATTGTAACCTTTGGAAAAAAATTGTATCTATTCATGTCCGCTGTACTACATTTTCTCTCTCCCCCCGTCAGTTGAGGGGCACTGGGGTTTGTTCCATGGACTTCTCTATTATGCAGATGAGGCTGCAATAAAACATGCTGTACATTGTTACCTCTGTTGGTAGGGGAAAGAGGTTCTGATGGATAGCTTCCCCCCCAGGAGTGGTTCTAGCTGGGTCAGGTGGTAGGCTCATTTGCAGTCTTTTTTAAGGATTTTCATACTGCTTTCCCTCTTTTGAGTAAGTCATTTGTTTCTTCTTGTTTTTGAGTAGTTTATACATTCTATAAGTTAATGCTCTGTCAGATGTATCAGTAGTGAAGGTTTCTTCCCACTCTGTTTTCTCTTCACTTCCTTGATTGTTTCTTTTGCTGTACATAAATTTTTTGAGTTTAATAGGTCCCACTTGTCAATTGGTCAACCTTCTTTCCTGTGCAGCTGCTGTCTGATTTAGAAACCCTTTCCTATGCCTATGTCCTGTAAGTTTGCTGGCAACTTTTTCTTTATCACCTTCAGCGTTTGGGTTTCCCACATTGGGGCCTTTGATCCATTTGGAGTTGTATTTTGTACAGTGTGGAAAGGTAGTCAGGTATGGGTTTAATTTTATTTTTTCTACACTGTTGATCCAGTTTTTGCCAGCACCATTTCCTGAAGCTGCTGTCTTTCCTCCACTGAGTCTTTTTGGCCCCCTTTTCAATATGAGGTGGCTGGAAACTGTACTATGTGCTCAAGTTTGGATCTTCCTTTTTGTTCCATTGGTCTACAAGTCTGTTTTGTGCCAGTACCAGGCTGTTTTTTATGACTGTAGCCCTGTCGTATAGTTTGCAGTCTGGTGTAGAAGAAATCCCCCTATATTGATCTTTTTACTCAAGGTTGCTTTGCCTGTTCAGGGTCTTTTGTTTTTCCATATGCATTTAGCATTTTTTTCAAAGCCAGTGAAGAACATCCTTGGGATTTTATTGGAATTTCTTTGGTTATTTGGATTGAACCAGGATATGACTTTGGGTAGAATGGCCATTTTGCTTATATTAATTTTTCTAATCCATGAGCATGGGAGTTTTTTTTTTTTTTTTTTTTTTTTTTTTGTAGAGTTCTTTGGTGGTTTTGGTTAGTTTTTTCCCTAGGTATTTTATTGTTTTTCGAAGCTATTGTGAATGGGAATTTGGGAAAAATCTCATTGTATTACTTCTTCAGTTGATTGTTGTCAGTGTAAAGAAAAGCTACCAGTTTTTTCTAATTTTGTATCCCACCACTTTACTGAAAATTCTTAACATTTCTAGAAGTTTTCTAGTGGAGTTCTTTTAGCATTTCCCTTATGTAAACTACATATTGTGTGCAAAAAGGATAGCTTTTAACTTCCTATTTTCCAAATTAATATACCTTTAGTTTCCTCTTCTTGCCTTATTTTGCCCTAAGCCAGTGTTTCAAGCACTCTATTGAAGAGGAGTGGTGGCAAAGGGCAGCCTTGTTGTTGGGCTTCCTGTTGAACAATTTAATAATTGTCTGAATAGTTCTTTAGTCACACGTGGCTGACATTATCCACATGGTGTTCTTCCCTTCTTGTATTTTCCAAGGCTGTCTCCTGCCCATAGGCAGACAATCTCTCAGCTTGCTCTGGCAAGGAGGGGGGCGGGGAGGACCAGGGGAGAATTACCTGATGGAATAGAAAGACAAGGTAATAAAAGACGGACTGGACTCAGAAAGCAAAGTCCAGGAGAATAGAGTCTCACTTTATTTATTCCCAAACCGTGTGTATATAGCAAAATTTACTGTGCTTTGGGCAAGGGAGTGGGGGGCAGGCAGAAGGAAGGGGCAAGCCACCTTGACTCTAATTGTGAGGCTGCAGAGCTCCTGTTTATGCAACAAGTAGTAACTAAAGTTACAACAGTTTTCTCAATGCCTCCCAGGAAGGGGACTGAAAAGAAACTTTGCCAGAGATAGTGTGATAGGTGAAGCAAAGAAACCATTGTAAATCCCGCAAACCTTCCTGTGGAAGCAAAACAGATAATTCACAGAGGCAATTGAATGCTTACAGAGATATCAGATAACTGTTAGAGGTTCTTAGGGACAGGTCTTACAAGTTCTGCTTCTAACAATGCCCAAGTTACATTCCCACAGGTTCCTACCTTTATGGAGCATCCTTCTAACTTATCTGCATTTAGGGTGATGCTGGCTGTGTGTTTCTGACATATGTCTTTGATGATGTTGAGGAATGATCCTTCCAGCCAATTCCCTCTAAGTACTTTAATCATGAAAGGGAAGGGCAGAACACGGAGAATATCTTACTAAACGGCTTTACTGAATCAATTGAGATGATCGTATTTTTTTTGGTCCATCATTCCATTCATTTATAGTGTTTTTGAATAATCTTATCGATTTTCTATTAATGTTGAAACATCCCTGCAATCTCTGGGTATGAATCCAAATTGATCATGGTGAATGATTCTTTTTGATGTGGGTCTGCTATGCGGTTTGCAAGATTTTGTTGAGAATATTTTTTCCATTTGAGTTCATTAATGAGATGGGTATATAGTCTCTTTTTTGGTTGCTCTTTGCCTGGTTTTTCAGAATTAGAGTGATGATAGCTTCATAGAAGGAATTTGGAGATTCCCTCTCCTTGTATCCTTCTGAACAGTTTGAGTAATAATGGTGTAAGCCTCTTTAAATGTTTTTATAGAATCTGCTGTGAAATCATCTGGACCTGGGATTTTTTTTTTTTTTTTGTTGGGGGGTTTCTTATTACGTTTTCATTTTCTTCATATATTAGGTCTGTTTAAGCTTTCAATCTCTTCTTGGTTTAGCTTTTGCAATTCCTGGGATTGCAGATGTTCATCCATTTCTCTTAGATTGTCAAATATCGTAGAGCATAGGTTTTGACGTATTCCCATATGGTTGTCTTATCTTCATTGTCTCTTGTGTTATTTCCCATTTCCTCCTGAATTCTATTGATTTGGAGTTGAGTTGCTCTTTCTTTCTTTTGGTTAATGGGCTAGGGGTCTGTCTTATCTTGTTTTTCTTAAATAACCAACTTTTGGATTTCCTTGATTTTTTTTTATTGTTTTCTTTTGCTTCTATTTCATTGATTCTGCTCTGGATTTTTGTCATTTTTTCTGTCTGTGTGTTGTGTTTAGGGTTTATTTGTTGTTGTCTTTCAAGTGTTTTTAGGCTGCAGTGTTAGCTCGTTTATCTGTGCTCTTTCTATTTTGTTTTGTTTTTTTACAAAAAAAAAAAAAAAAAAAAAAAAAAAAAAAAAAAATTTTAAAGTGTCCCATAGGTTTGTTTTGTGTGTTTGCTGTCATTGTCCTTTAGTTCCCGGAATGCTTTTATTTCTTCTTTATTTCCTCCTTGACCCATTCATTATTCGGACTTGTGTTGTTTAATCTCCAGGTGTTGTGTAGGTTAGAGGGCTTATCCTTGTGTTGATATTGAGCTTTACTGCATATGGTCTGATAGAATGCCATGAAATTATTTCATTTATTGTATTTGTTGAGTTTTTTTTTTCTGTGTTCAAGTATTTTTTTCAATTTTAGAGAATGTTCTGTGGGTTGCTGAGTAGAAAGTATATTATCTGGTGCTTGGGTGGAATATATATTCGGAAGATATCTTTGATTCCATGTTTTTTTTTTTTTTTTTGTCTTTTTGTGCGAACAGGGTCTCCCTGTATTCCCAGTAGCCTGGAATTCCACTCTGTAGACCAGGCTGGCCTTGACCTCACAAAGAATCCACCTGCCTTGCCTCCCGAGTGCTTTAGATTAAAGGCATGCCACCACCACGCCCTGCAAAGGTCCCCAGTTCTTATATTTATTGCTCAGTCAGATTGTTCTCTCTATTTATTCTTTGGTTCTGGTTGATCTTGTCCAAAGGACTCACTGGGGTATTGAAGTCCCCTACATGTGTGTTGGGGTTAATCTGTGGCTTAAAGTCCTATAGCGTTGTATTTATAAACATTAGTGCACCAGAGTTTGTGCATAAACGTTCATGATTGTGAAGATTCATGGTTAATTTTCCTTTGCATGAAGGATTGCAATGCAATGGCCCTCTTTGTATCTTCTAATTGCTTCTACATTGAAGTCAATTTTGTCTGCTATTAAAATAGGAACTCCTTCTATCTTTTTGGTACCATTTGCTTTTGAATATTTTTTTCCCAACCTTTCACTTTAAGTTGGGTCATGATCCTTGAGGGTGAGTGAGATGGGTTTATGGTAGACAGCATATTGATGGATTCTGTTTCCTAATCCATTCTTCCAATCATGCCTTTTGATGGGGAGTTTGTTTAGTCCGTTTATATTTAAAGCTATAATTGAAGGAGTGTGTGCTTCCTTTCCCCTTATATTCATTTGCAATTTTCATCTAGGTTTCTACTTCTGCCGTTATCGCTTTTATTTAATTTCTCTTTCAAGGTGCATGGGGGTAGATGCTCCTCTCCTCTGTCCTTTGAATTGTTTCAATTATTCTCTGAAGTGTTGATTTTGGACAGTATTCTTTCATTCTTGTTTATGTCGGGAATATTTTTCCTTTTTGTTCAACTAGGAATTGACATTTTGCTGGGTTATGGTATAGTTATAGTTCCCTGGGTTGGCATTTATAGTGGTTTAGCACAGGGGAATGCTTTGTTACACGTTCTTCTTGCTTTCAAAGTTTGCACTGAAAATTTCAGCTGTAATTCTGATTGGTTTCCCCTATATGTAATTTGTTTTCTCTTGTGGCCTTCAGGAATTTGTCTTTGTTTGGGCATCTAGCATTTTAAACTATGATATGTTTAGGGAATTTCTTTTCTGGTCTAGTCTATTTGGATGTTCTAGTGCTCTTTGTATTGTAGGGTTTGTCTCTTTTAATTTGGGGAAGTTTCATCTATTATTCTGTTGACGATCTGCTCAATACCATTCTCCTGGAATTCTTCTCCTTCCTCTAGCTGTATGATGTGCAGGTTTGGTCTTTTCCTAGTGTCCTACATTTCCTGGTTGTTCCACTTTTGTGTATTTTTAAATTTTTCATAGTCTTAGTTGTTCTGTGTTATCTTATAAGTCTTATATTCTTTTTTTCTGCTTCCCGCATTCTGCTTTTGAGCTTTTTCCATTCTTTCCTTTTGATTGGATGACTATTACTTTCCTTTTTCCATTTCTTCCTGTGTTTACTTTATATTTCCACTTCCTTTTGAGTTTTTCAATTTTTCTGTAGCTCCTTGTTTCACTTGTTAGTTTCCTTTTCATTTCACAGGGGATCTTTCAGTGTTTTCACTTCCTGCTAGAGTTTGTCATTTTCTCCCTCTAGCTATTTCTGGAGTCTGTCATTTCCTCCTTTTAGTTCTTTCTGAAGTTTGTTCTTGTCTCCTTCTAGGTCCTTTCTGCGTTTTTCATTCTCTCCCCTTAGTTTTATATTTCTTTGAATATATCTGTGATTGTTTCTTCTATGATCTGTGTCCTGGGTTACCTCTAGGGAGATCTCATTGTAAGAGTCCTCCACAGGTTCCTTAGGATTTGGTGTGGAGTTATTCGGCACTTTTCCCACATTCTTTTTCTGTGCTCTCAGCATGTGGTTTTCCTTCGGCCTATCTTCTGATGTAAATCTTGAATGCATCTTCACCTTGTTGAAGGATTGCTTCCTTGATTGCTTAGTTTTCTTTTGTTTTATTTCTCTTTGGTGGAGAGTTCGTTGACTTGTCTAGGTTTCAGGCTTTCAATTTTGGTTATATATTGGAAGTATGTTCACTTTCCCTTTCGTTCTGCAAGAACATTTACCTTCTGAGCACTATATTTCCTCTGTTGTTACCTACTCTCTCCGGAGTTCCAGTTGGGTAGCGGGGGTGAGTTGCTTGCTTAGCCTGAGCACTGGTCCCCTCCACCCCATCCATGTGGGAAGCCGTTGCCTGAGCCTCTGTGTTCTCAGCTCAGCTCTCAGCTCCCGAAATCTCTTGGCTTACACACCAGTCCACACAAGCTCTGCCACAGCTGCCCAGGCAGCATTTGCCTGTAGCATCTATGTTCAACACCTTCAGCTCCCCAGCTCCCAGAATCCTATGGGCTGACACACCAGTCCACACACATTCCCCACATCCCCCTTCCTCGCGCAGCAGTTGCCCACAGGCTTCTGTGTCAAAATCTCAGTTCCCAGCTCCCAGAATCCTCACTCTTCCCTATTCTTACCCCTCCGTCTCTCTTTAGTCCACTTTGTCCTTCCTTTTGTTACCTCTAATTATTATAGTTTTACATTACATGCTTGATAAAACAAAATTTCTTATAGGTGTGTTTTTTGCTCTACAATAGTAATTTGTAATGATCATTCTTTGAATTTATTACTTAACAACACATTAAAAATTTTACCTATTTTTTCTGAGAAAAAATAAATTATGCCGTATTTCAGATTAATTTGTTTTGGGGTTAGTAATTTTCCACATTATGTTAGGTAGGTGGAAGAAGAACGAGAGCCTTAAAATATAAATTTAACAATATTCTGTAATATTGTTCTTTTTTTCCTATTTTCTCACTTTGGAGAATGCATAATCTTCCATATCCTCCCTGAAAATGGTGGTATAGCAGGATGAAAAGGGTTGATTTTGTCTAAGATCCATGCTTACTTTACCTTTTTAAATGATCGCTTTGAAACAAAAAAAATTTTCCTGAAACTACTTTGAATCTGAGAACTTCCACATAAATATGTCACCCTTAGTAAGACTTTTTTAACGGAAATCTGTAAGGGACCTCAATGACTATTCAAAAATGATTTGATGGATTCCAGCGGAGGTCCAAATAAAAAATAGCCAGCCTGGAATCAGTTTTATAAGTATAGTAAACATATGCCCATTTAATAAACATATTTAAAATTAGCAGTGCCAAGTTTTATTAGAGTACATGAATGCTAATTTCAACAGCAAAGGTTATGAACTACGTATCGGTTTTTCCCATGAACACAAGGTCAGACTGTTATGAGCTAAGGAGACTGTGATGTACCAGAAGGTGAGTGACAGGCATGAGTGTGCTTGTGGGAATGAACTGCTGCAACCCAGTTGCTCATTCAGAATGACACGATGTCCTGAAACAGGAGCAACTGTGATCCCATCTGTTTGTAGATTCTAACTCCCCAAGTTAAAACTTCTTATGCAGGCAACATATTTCCTGGGTTTTCCTAACTTTTATATACATCAGCATTCTGATATTGGAAGTGGTAAGTATTTTTAGATACTTCTATATTATGGTTAGCATTTCAACCAATTTTATGAAACTATTTCTTATCATATGAACAAATATAAAGAATTACATGTGGGGAGTAGAGATTGGATAATCAGTTTTTTAACCCCCAAGAGGCAAAATTTTTGTAAAAAAAAAAATTTAATGTGACGCTGTTGTAAAGTTGTTGTTTTAAGAATTTGTGCCAAAAAAAGAACGTTGTGCCTATTATAGTGATAAAATGGAAATATAATTTACACTTGTTGTAATTCAGAAAATCAAAGAGAGCCCTGAGCAAAATCTCTAATAAAAGTTAGTGTTTCATTTTAATGAACAAATACTTTAAAATGATATTGTACCATGTATATTCTCTAAATCTTTGCCTCTTATCAATTTTCCAATCTTTTAAAACCTAGAAAAATTAATGTTTTCTCTCCTCTCCTCTCTGTCTCTCTCTCACTTCCTCCTTCCCATTAACTCCCTTTTAAGGAAGTCTCTTATAGTCCTAAGGTATACATTGTTACTAATCTTTCTGAAATCAGTAGAAACACAAAGGGATGTATAAACAATATATAAATAAAACTTGCACACAAATGCATGAACATTCACTTGCAGAAAAACAGCTGTTTCACATCTGGGGTCAAAATCTTGTTATTTATTATGGGACACTCAATAATATTGGAATGGCATAGGATTATAAGGTATTTAGAAAATTTATTTCTGTTTAGTCATAACTTTTTCTTGAACTTAGTTTCAATACAAATAAAATTCTATTATTTGAATTTGGAATAACATAAAATACAAAATTGTCATTTGATCTCTTTCTAGGTTTTCCTTTTAATGCAGAAGCTCAATTATGAGAAATTGACCCACATATCTAAATTTATAACTGAACATAGTCTCAGTTTATCGTCCTTTTGAATCATTATCTGTTGTATGTTTGTATGGGCTAAATTCATACATTTTAATTAAATCTGAAGTGATAAATAGTATTTACCATCCTATTTGATTTGAACAATGATTATTATAAACAATATATCAAATCTCATAGGAATGTGACTATAGTTAGTGTGGTTGTTTGAATGAGTGGTCACCCATAGGCTTTAAGTATTCAGACATTTGTCCTAAGTTGGTGGTGCTGTTTTGAGAGATATTAGAAGGTGTGGCCATGATAGAGGAAGTACATTATTGGGGGCAGGCTTAGTGGTTTAACAAGCCTCCTGGTCTCCAGTTGCTCTCTCTTGGCTTCCGGTGCTCATTGCGAAATGTGAACCTCAGAGTGCTGCTCCAGCCTCAGCCACCATGCCTCCAGCTGCCATGCCTCCCACCACAATGGACCTAATTCCCTGGAAACCGTCAATAGTACGCTCAAATAAACTCTTCCTCTTATAAGTTCCTTTGGTTCATGGTGTTTATCACCAGCAACAGGAAAGGGACTAATACAGTTATTTGGTACCAGGAGTGGCGGTTGTTTGGCTGTGAAGAACCTGACCATGTGGACGTTTGGAGAAATGTTGAAGACTTTGGAACCTTGGGCTAGAAAAAGCTGTTGACTTCTGTAAGCAGAACTTAATAGGCCATTCTAATTGAAACCTGGAGGAAAGTATTGCTGCAAAAAATGTGGATCCGGAGGAAAATAAAGACTTAGGGCAGCAACTGTGATATTTTGATAGAGTCTGGCAGCAGTTTGCTCACAGCCCAAATGCCTGCCTGATGCTTAAGTTGAAAAGCAATGGACTAAAGTTTTGGTGGAGGCTATTTCAAGACAACCTCCTAATGTGAAGAAATGGTGTGTGGCTTTAATGGTGGATATTATGCATATCTACAGTGCAAAAGAGCAGATGGGGCAGAGAGGAATGCAGAATGTACAGTTTCGATCTGAAAAATACACTAGGAATGTTAAAGGTATGGCCAAGGCTTCTGAAGGAGATGCTCCCTTTCACAAAGAGACTAAAGTGATTAAGGATGAGGCCTAGATCTTTACAGTAACCATGGGAAAATGTGAGCATTAAAGTGATTTAAAGAGAGGCCTCAAGATTTACAGGTAAACAACAGAATCAATACATTCTGGGCAAGATCACACCCAGGTAATCCTCCAACAAAGTTCAGGGCAGAGACAAATTGCCAAATGTGGTTTAAAGTAGGAGAGAGTCCATCCAAAACTTGCAGCCAGATTTGGCAATTTCATTCACGTGGTGCTGGCTTAGGAGGCATGAAGTTTGCAAGAGTGAAAGGGTGTCATCAGTTCTCCCTCCATGGTTTCAGCGAGCCGAGGCCAGGCAGAGTGCAGCAGGGCATCCCTGAATAAAGAAGGCCCTTATAGGCCATTGCCTGAAGCTGTGTATGTGACGCATGGTGGCAGTAGAGACCCAAGAAGATTATTGGAGCTGCCAGAGCTGTGGGATATTTGCCAATGAGAGCTGCATACAAGGAGTGTACCAGCCTAAGAACGAGAGGTATGTCTGCAAGCAAAGGTGGAAGAGCTGCGCCATCTAAGCCTCGGCAGTCACGTCCCAGAAGTCGTACATGGAGCTATTGGACTTTGTGTTTGCCCTGCAGGTTTTGGTCTTGTTTGGTCCAGTATTTCCTCACTATGCCTCTATTCTTCCCTTTGGAATGGGACTGTGTATTCAGTTCCATGTAGTAATTTCTCTTTTGATTTTACAGGAGCTCCCGTTAGGTGACTGGCCTGAGTCTCAGAAGAGACTTTGGACCCTGTGACTTTTGAATGGCATTGAAACTGGTAATGATTATGGGGACTTTTAAGGTGGACTAAATGCATTTTGCACTTTATATGGTCATGAGCCTATGGGGGCCAGGGAGTGGATGTGGTGGTTCGAATGAGCGTCCCCCATAGGCTGTAAGTATTCAGACATTTGCTCCAGTTGGTGCACTGTTCTTGTGGGTCTTGAAGGTGTGGCCATGCTAGAGGAAGCTTACATTATTGGGGGCAGGCTTAGTGAGTTTAACAAGCCTTGCAGTCTCCAGTCACTCTCTCTTTGCGCTCTGTGCTCATTGTGAGATGTGACCCTCGGGCTTTGCTGCTCCAACTTCCAGCTCCAGCCACCCTGTCTCCCGCCACAATGTGGACTCTAATTCCCTGGAAAATTTCTCAACAATCGTAATCTCAGATAAACTCTTCCTTTATAAATTCCTTTGGTCATGGTTTTATCCCAGCAACGGAAAAGTGACTATTACAGTTCGATAACTGACAAAATATAGCAATGAACATATTGTTTAGGGAAATACTTTGACTAAACTGTAAATTTGTTATGTAAATGTTAACAAGACTTATACATAAGAAATGAACTATTTCCTTAAAATGTACACCAAAGGACAACAGAAATAGACTTCTACAAGATATTAAATATCCTATCTGGTTTAAAGGATTCAGGGAAGTTGTCCAAAATAAACCAGAATCTGGCTACTATATAAACACTGAGGTTAACTAAGTCAGGGATTATACTAAAATTAATCCACTCAAGGAGTAAATTATGCAGGAAAAGCTTTATATTGACAATAGGAGAGGTGATGAGATTCTAGGAAGTGCAGGGAGACAGCTCAAGAGTAACTACTGGATCCTAGATATGATGCAGAGGTCATTCTGGAGGTCATTCTGTGGAAGGCCTTACATGTCAGAACCATCTTGACCCTCATATACAATCTAAAATATAGCCATGAAATCATCTAAGTTGTGGAATGGCTGGGTCAAATTTTGACACATAACATAATCATAAACAATGATGAAATTTTTATGATGTACTAGAAAGAAGGAGGTGTAGCTTATTTTTGGAACTAATCATTGTAGGTGTATGTTCTGCCCTGATACTCTTGTCTGCAGTCCTTCCTATTTTCTGTCAGTCTCTGTTTCCCAGGTAGCATGATATTAAAGGCACGTCCAGGTTACTCGTGTGCTAGGAATTCTTTCATGATTACCTCAGGCCCCCAGAAGCAAAGATGAATGTTGGATCAATGGGGTGAGGGCAAAAACAAAAAAGGCACGAATGTAGAAAAACTGACACTTGTAAGAGGAAAAAACTGTCAGAGTGGGGAATGGAAAGTAGAGTCATCTGTAGGGTTAGTATGATTGAGATACACCCTTTGGGTGCATGTAAATATCACAATTATGTGATTTTCTAGAATTTATATAAACATATTTCAAGTTTACAAAGTTTAGGCAAAGGCTCTTAATCCCTGCAGCTAGGAGGTACAGGTGGTTGGATATCTGTAAGTTCAAAGCCACCATTATCTACATGATGAGTTTCCAAGGACAGCAAGGATTATGATGAAAGCCTGCATTGGTCAATATACTATACTGCTAGCTAAATAATAATAAATTAATACTCTAGAAGCCTTATTTAAGTTAAGTAAAATAACAGATCCTTTTAATACTTATATATGAATTTTCCCAATCCTCTAAATATTGTTAAATCATGAATAAAACATTATAGATGGCCTGTATTTAGGGAAATATGCTTATGTGTGTCATACCCTCACAGCTTATATATATTTCAACAGGAAGACTGTGCTGAAAAATCCATGATATGTGCTTAGATAATGCTGTAAGTCTAAAAAATGTATTCATAATTCTTATGGTAAATAGATATCAGAAATATTTACAATTTTCCAGTACCTGAGCTGGAAGAATTAATTTAAACTTTAAATTTATGTTAATTAAATTAAATTTAAAATCAGATCATAGACGTATTAATCAGACATATATAATGTGTGCCAAATTGGACAGCCTGTCTCAATGACCACAACTTTAACATATAATTTAGTGTTTTTTAGTATTAATTCATCTAAACATATGATTAATTTATTGACCAGTAAATATGTAGCAACGTGACTTGTATAGCAGTGCAATAATACATTATTAAATCAGTAGTTAATCATATTTGAAAGAATCACTATTAGAAAGCAGACTATTGGCTTTTATTTATAGCAGTTTCTTAAAAAGGTACAGTTTCCTGTGTAACTATTCGGGTTTCCACTGTGTATCATTTGTGCTCATTGTATACCTCAATAACTCAAATTCCAACAGTCCTTCTTTCCCAGCCCATAAAGTAAAATTTTATTTTATTGCCTTGATGCAATAGCAATTCAGATTTTTCTTCAGCAGCACCCACCATGGAAGTACCAGGAATGTCTTATTGTCCATTACCAGTCTTCTTTATGATAGATAGATGATAGCTAGATTAGATATGATAGATGATAAGAACAAAACTGTACGTGTTCATTGTAGATGGATAATTAGGGAGATAGGAGCTTAGCCAGAGATAGATGATATAGAAAGTAGGCACCTATTAGGTATGCACATGCATATAAACAAACATGTACTTATGTATTCTAGAACTACAGAAACTACATGGTAGAATTCAGACTGTTGTCTAACAGTTGAAAGTCACTAAATTCAAATGACTCAGTAACACTCACATATGATATATATATATATATATATATAATTATATACTATATTATATATTTTTTTGGGGGGGTTGAGTTTCAACTAGCATTTTAAAGACAAATATTTAGCAGGCAGCTGCACATGGAAATAAGGTCAAAGTCAACAAATGCGTTCATCATCAAAACTCAAGTGTCATAAGAACACAAAACAGGGACGTTGAGAGAAAAACCAAACAGAGTGGGAGGAAATCTACCAGTTCTACATCTGACAGAGCATTAATATCAAGGAATATTATAAACTATAAAAAAACAAAGAAGAGCAAGAACGGAAAACAAATGACCTCCAAAAGATGGAGTAAAGACCTGAACGGACCCTTCAAAAGTGAGGCATTAAAGATGGCTAAGAAAAAGAAACATCTTAAAAGTGTTCAAACATCATTATAATTAAGGAAATGCAAATTTTTAAAACACGTCGATATCATCTCCACTTCCAATTACGCAGCTAAGGTGAAGAAAAAACAAAAGGACAACAGATGAGGAGAGGTTGCTGGGAACGGAGAAACACTCCCCACTCTGGTGGGAATGTCACTTGTACAACCACTATTGGAAAAAGACTTGTGCGAGAACTCTTAAATATACACAAAATGACCCCCTACACCTGGACACCGTCCAAAACCATTCCTTGGTGTATATACCAAAACGACTCATCCTAACCACAGAATACATTGCCACCATCCCTGTTTTACAGCTCTCTTCACAATATGCCCCATAATAGGCAAGTGGACGACAAAACCTGGTACATCTACAAAATGGAAAATATATTCAGCAGTAAAGAAAGATGACATTATGAACTTTGCACGTACATGGATGGAGCTTGAGCCCATTTTTGCAAGAGAAAGTAAACAGAGTCTCGAAAACCAAAGGCGAAATTGGTTCCCTCATTTGTGGATGATCACACCAAATCCCTCAGTGAGGCCAAACTGAACGCATTATTGTTATATTTTCTGTTAATCGAAAGCAATAAATAACTAACTAAAATAAATAAATAAATAAATAAATAAAATACAGTATACTTCTTTTGAATATGCCCGATAAAGTAGTTTTAAAGTTTCTTCTGAGTCCTGTAGATGAAGCTCATTGATCCAGTACATGAGTAGAGATTCTAGCGCTCTAAGTCTCATTCCCTGCATCACCCTAATTTTCTCCATAATCCTTTTAGTGTTTTTTAAAAGGCTTTTTTTTACTTCTCATTATTAGAAACCTTGTGACAAGGATATTGAATTTTAGCTCTGGAAGCATTTTTCAGTATTGAAACCTAAATACTGATGGACCTTAACTTCAAATTGTGAACTAGTATCTCATTAGAATGTTAAAACTGCAATATCTCAGTGTTCACAGGGTCAAGTAATTCCAATTTAAATCATGAGATAGGAGATGCATCATTTAATTTTTCTACATAAACACCATTAACTATGTGCTAAGCATTGCCCTATCTGGTACATATCAACCATACTTTCTTAAGATACTCTATTAAATAAATCAAAATGTAGTTAAAAAAAATCAAAGGTGGGATGAGATCATGTCCCTTCAAATCCAGAGAAAAGCATTCATAAACACTTATAGCTAGCCCATATTTCAAGGGAAATGTCTGCCTGGCTTACTCCAAAAGGAAAGATCTGGATATATAAGGTTAGTGGACAGAAGAATTAGGATATACTAGATATTTGTTAAATTTGGTCAGGTAAGAATAGTGAAGAAATTTTGTCAGTGCCCTCTTATCCTGACAATCTGGGGGGGCTGGAATTTAAATAGGTGTGCTTGTACTTGTTATTTCAAGAATTCTTTACAGTGATATTTTGGGTCTTATCCAGATATTAACAATGAAGGCTACTGAATTAAACAATGTTCCTTGGCCTTTGCTTCTTTTTCTCTATATCCACACTAGTATTTTATTATGTTCTTAGTGGAATTTTTGGGTTTTTAGTTTTGTTTTTAGCTTTAGAACACTTTTATTATAATTTTAAGGAAACATCCCAAAGGCAGATGAACTGTTTATCTCACCAACTGCCTTGAGGAGGAGAATTCAGAGAAAAATAATAGGAAAATCCATGGCCATTCAGGCTTAAAGTCTGCTACATGATAGAGAAAAGAAGTTTGAGAACACAAGTAAAAGGATATAAGATCCTAGGGCAAGCCAAAGCCTTAAAGTCCTGTTGTATCTGTATACAATTTCTAATAAGAAAGACTATTTATGCTCCAATTGAGGAATCATACTGGAGACATTACATACAAAACTCATTGGATCAAAATGAAAATACAAAGCCGGGCGTTGGTGGCGCACACCTTTAATCCTAGCACTCGCACTCGGGTGGCAGAGAGGCAGGCGCGATCTTTGTTGAGTTCAAGGTCAGCCCTGGTCTGCAGCGTGATTTCCAGGACAGCTGGGGCTACAGGGGACCCTGTTCTCAAAAAGACAAAAAAAATAAATAAATACATCACCTGAAAAAAAAAAAACACACAAGCAAACAACACATAAGAGTAAGCAGTAGAATGTTATTGATCTAGGAAATTTTTCAGTTGAACATTTAGGTGAGATTTGAGGACCTAAATTTTGTCACTAATCTTCTGTTGATGGCAATCATTTACTATTTTCAAACTATTGTGGATTCAGAAGTGCATTTTTCAAATGTTTGTGTAAGTTCAAGATTCTACCAACACATTTCCCATGGTCATATTGGAGGTAAGGGTAACACATAAAGAAGACTGGTAATGGACAATAAGACATTCCTGTACTTCCATGTGGTTTCTGAAGAAAAAATCTGAAATTTCTATGCATCCGGTCAAATACAATTTACTTTATGGCTGGGAACGAAGGTCTGTTGGAATTTTATTATTGAGGTAGAAATGAGCACACAAATACTTCCAGTTTATATAGCACTAGATCAATATATTGGTGCTTGATGATAGCTAATCTCAGTAATTTATTCAATCAGAGTCATTTCAAACCAAATCAAATTAATGTTGAAGACCATTCTACATACATTGTAAGAAAAGACTACTAGTTGCAATGTGCTTTTGGCATAGCTGCAATGCATGTAAAAAAAATTGACCATTTCCACTCAAAATATCTAGACATGCTGCAAACTGTATACAATTATAGTAGGCACTATGACTAGTAATTTCTAATTTTCTTTTTTTCTCTGATTTTCTTTTTTTTTACTCTTTTTACATTTTATTTATGTCTTATGTATGAATGTGACTGTTTGCAACAGAGTCTGTGCAGCCCGTGTCTGCAGCCGTTGACGGGTGTCAGAGAGCGGGTCTCGGGATTCCCTGGAGCTGGAGTTCTCCTAGGAACTTGGAGCTTCAACGGTTTGCTCGAGCCATGTGGGTGCTGGGATCGAACCCATGGGTCCTCTGTAAGGGCGGTTGTTGCACTCTTAACCAGCTTAGGCCATCTCTCCAGCCCTTTTTTTGATTTTTATTTCAGAAAAGGAACTCTATGACTTCTGACCTGTTAAAGTCATGTTAGTTGATTTTTTTTTATTTTTTTAATTTTATTTATTTATTTATTTTTATGTGTCTGAAGTACTGTCTGTATGTAGGTTCTGCACCCATGTCACGCATGCCCACAGAGGTCAGAAGAGCAAGTGGTAATATTCCCCTGGAATGGAGTTTAAGACCTTCTAAGCTGCCATATGGTTGCTGGGATCAAACCAGGGTCCTCTGCAATGAGCAATCGGTGGCTCTTAACCACTAGGCAATCTCTCCGGCCATTTTAGTTCATTTTCTTAACTTCTTTTTCTTATAAGTCATGGCGTATTTAATTATTTCACCTGTATCTTACCATATGAGTCTTTTAAGTTGAAGTCTTGCATTATATTATTATATAGAATCGTCAAACTAAGCCTATCAAAACAGATTCCTGGATTTGGCACCACAATCCAGCTGTTTGTATACAAATTTCAACTGTTTGAACTGAATTACCTACTTATGATTTCCAATGTGGAATCAGACACAGAACTAAATCTGAACATAAACTATAGTGTCTGAAAATGTAATTTTACCTGGACGTTTTCCTTAGTTATATCTTGTTGAAAACATTATATTTGGCTTGAAGAAAACAATTCTGGGGCGCCATTAATTGATTTTGACATTATGTAGTTATGTAATGACAAAAAACCTACTAGGTAACAAAAGCCTGATCTTCAACAAAAAGTTTTTTTCCATGGATCATGCACTGCTGCATAGATCATGGCTCTTACCAATGCATACAAATTGGCCACTTGTAACTCCAGACTCAGCTCAGGTAAAAGCACTGACCAGTCCTTTAAGATGTTTTATACATGCTGCAGGTTTGAATGATGTTTCTGCACCACACTTGTAAAAAGCCAAAAACCAAAGCACAACAGCCTGCAGATAGGTTTTGCATGAAGGATGCTTGTACTCATGGATTATCACTTATAGCTAAAAATGAAAAAAAAAAAACTGAGAGAAAGATGCAGGACAGTTATGGCAGAATGCATGATCTGGGATGGAGTGGGGGTGGGGGGGGAGGGAAAGGGAAATAAGCCTGAACTGAATTGGAAAAAATGTATGAAATGCACAAAGCATCAATAAAAACTAATTAAAAAAATAAAAAATAAATAAAAAAAAATAAAAAAAAATTAAAAAAAAAGAAGTTATACTTCTGGGCTGGAAAGATGGCCTAATGGTTAAGAGTGCCTACCGCTCTTGCAGAGGACTCGGGTTCGATCCCCAGCACCGACATGGCGGCTGAGAACCGTCTTTAACTCCAGTTCCAGGGGAATCCGACACCCTCTTCTGATCTCCGTGGCATTGCACAACACGTGTACACAATCCTACATGCAGACAGTACACTCATACACATAAAAAATAAAAAAAGAAGTTATACTTCTAAATCTAATGGAGATTTTGGACTTATAAAATTATCAATCTGTATATCAATTAGATTTGGAATTTTGACACAATTTGATAGAACAGTAGATAATGGTTTAAGTAGGAAGTGATAGTTTCATTGTAGGTATAAAAACAGCGTGGGTGAGGACAGATGTGAAGAAGATTAATTACAGCTGGTGCTAATCTTCAGAAAATCATCACTGAAGATTTTTAGTGAGGAATGTGTCAGGAGAGGCTTATCAAGATGCCATAGAAAGAAGAAGAAGAGAAGGAGGAAGAAAGAAGAGTGGAGAGGAGGAGGCAGAGGGAATTGGTGTGTAGTTCCTTTTATGGTATGTGCCCATGATGTGGCTGAAGTAAAAAGTTTCCCATGAGCACACAGGACTTGTGGTTTGAATCTGCAGTTAGTACCAAAAAGAGGGAATATTTAGCATTTCTAACTTGCCCAGATGTGGACAGAGCAGACAAGGGGCAGGTGAGGAGGCAAAGCTCTTGTAGCCAAATATCAAAGCATGGAGTTGGAATTCTTCCACTTACCAGAAAACCAATTTTCTATTAATAAAAATAATCTATATATCAAGCACCAATTCACTGAATATGTTTAAAATATTATTTGGGTTTCCATTATTTTGCTGAAAATTTTGACTGAATATAATATTTTTACTAAGTAAAAATATTTACTGAAAATAACCTCTTTATATCAGTTATAAGCAAATTCCTTTGATATTTTTCAAAAACTCTCAGTCTTCACCTTCATTAAACCCTGCCATGAACTGCTTCTTCTACAAGCTGCTCAGTTAGATGACTTGGACTTCACTTATGAAGGCAGAATCAGTGAACACTCACAGAGCTGGATTAACGTTGCTGAATTCTGTGTAGTCTATGTTGGAGAAATGGATGTAAAAGTCACAAACTACAGCTTCTTTCCCTGTAGTCCTATGACAATATAAACTTAGTGTTCTTATTCTAAAGGCCTTTGCATTTGTTTTGTGTTATTCTTTTTGGTATTGGGGATCAAAGTAGTGCTCTGCGAGTGCTGTCAAGTGCCATACCTAAACTTATATTCCAGGTGATATAAGATGATTAAGTATTTTTAATCATGTGCAAGGACTTGTTGAATAATTGGAAAAATTGTTTCAGATAAATGCATACCAAGTAAGTTATTTGTTGTTTGTATTATTTTATACAAATTGTTTGATTGTTTGTAGTTGTTTATAGGACACTTAAAAGCTTTGTGAAGTTAAATAGTCCTAGCAGTCTTCAGTTCTTAGAGCTGAAGTTAGTAAATGATTATAGAAAAATACTTGAGAAAATATTTAAGGCCAATATTAACAAAAGAAGGAAATCCCAGGGGAAGGTTACTTCTGTGATTCAGATACATAATAGAGAGATAATATAATTGTGGAATTTGAGCATATCAGTTAGCTTGATATTATATAACATAGTTTATGAAATGCATACAATTCTCATATGTTACAGAGAAGAGAAAATAAATAGACTGAAAATATTTTGTATCAATTTTTGGTGGACCTATATATCATATGTTTGGGGTTAAGCAGGAGACATCAAGGTACACATGACTTTTAGAAAAATATTTTCTAACACATTCCATAAAGCATTTTCTATGCCTTGCCATCCACAGTTAATATTTTAAAAAAATGGGCTATCCATGACTGCAACCAACCAAACAGAATAGCTGATCAACTGCAGGGAAAATGGAAATAAACAGTAATAACTTGCTGCTGCAGGGAAAAAAAGAAAACTATCACAGATGCCCCAGAGAGCCAAACGGTTTTCTGGAAATGGGCTCTCCCTGGCTGCCATGAAATGGAAGGTTTCTTTTGTGAAAAGCACATTATTGAAAACTTACCCATCAGTAAAAACATACACAAAGGGAGACAAATGACATAAGATATGTTTTTAAAAGTATACAAGATTTCCATCAATATTAACAGGTCACATCCTGTATGGATGCATACCAGCTGCATGGTGCAGTTATTTGTGCTTTTATCTTGTGTTTATAAAAATTTGGTAAAATTTGTAGCCATCATGCCACTTTATGTATGTTTTGTTTGTATTATAATATAGTCCTTAAAAAGTAGTTCCTCTCAATCTTCTCAATCATATTTTCTTTTCTTTTTTTTTTTTTTGCAGTGTTGAGGCCTGAACCCAAAGCTTTATACATGCTACATCAGTGCAGTGACACTAGACTACACCCCTAAGCTCCAATCATCTATTCTTCATATATTTACTATTATTATCTGAGATATTAGGAAAAATACTGTTTATGTAAATATTGCTAAATATTCACTTATTTTATATTATTTTAAATAAATATTTATTTTCTTCTAGAATTTCAATGTATTTTGATCATATTCATTCCAGATCATTATATTACCAACATTGCCCCCCATTGTTAATTTAATGACCAATTGGCTCCAATTTGTGCTGTAAATATGATTCTGGGTGTTGGATCATCTACTGGAAGGTGTTCAACATACTTGGAAACATACTATTAAAGAAACCATTTTCCCTTCCCAGAAGCTGTCAATTGTCAGTAGCTCCTCAGTTAGGCACAGGGGCTCATGAGCCCATTTTCCCTCCATGTTAGAATGTGTCTTCATGTTTTCTTAATTGTGGCATGATTGATAAATACAGGGTATAAATTTAAAATGTACCATGTGCTGATTTGAAATACACAGGTATATACACATCAGGATAGTCAGCACATCCACCAACATAGTTACAAACTTCTGTGTTCTATAGTGAGATTATTCAGGATTTGTTCTCCTCACATATTTCCAGAATCCAAGACAGTGATGTCACCTGTTATGGGAATCTTCTAGTTTTCTTCCATTTCCAGAGTCATTTCCACATTGTCTATTGGCCAGAGCTCTTCACATCTCTATATGGTGGAATGTTCCATTACTCAGTGGTCTTTTTGGCACTATGAAGGCCAAGTTTAAATAGACTGGAACCATGGGAATAAACTCTTCAGACATATCAGTCTCATCTCATGCTGCTTTCTTCCACTGGGCTATTCTCTCCAATAACATTTATCTTTTAACTCTGCTTCTTCCTTAAAGAAAACTCCTTTCTACTTCACATTACCTTCTTTATTCTGTGTAACATTTGCACTAACCACTAGATCCCTCCTATAGATAAATTCTCACTACTTTGACTTAATTTTCCCTTTACTTGAAGTAATGACACTTTATACAACTAATACCTTAAGCTTATTAATTTATTTACTATTAATGTTCCCCAAATAAAGCAGAAACTCAAGGAAAATAGATAATTTTTCTTTGAAGTTTTATATACCCAAGAACCACACTTCCTAGTATAGATCACTGCGGCAGAAAAAAAAATTTTTTTTTTTTGTGAGTGAAGCTGGAAAATTAACATAAATTTAAATATGAATTCATATGGCTTTTTAAGAAAGATTATTTTGGAGCTACTATCTATACATTCTGTAGTGGAAAAAGTGAACATGAAGCAATGCGTACTGTATTCTTTATCAGTTTTACTATCAGTATACAGTTCTAAATTTCATTTTAATTAATTTATAAATGATTCTAACTGCTACTTTTTGACTATGGGCTAATACTACTGTATATTGTGTACATAGGTTATCTATGCTAATCTTTACAAATCCAGATGATACTGCCATTCCTAGCAGCATTTACTAATTTACAAGTGTCCTGGATAATAACTTCAATTGTCACCTTGACACACTAGGGAAGAGGGAACCTCAATTGAGGATTGTCTTCTATCAGATTGGCCCATGGGGATGTCTGTGGGGCATTATCTTGGTTGCTGAGTAATCTGAGAGGGTTCAACCAACTGTGGTGGTGTCACCCCTGGGAAGCTGATTGTGTGCTATAAAAGAAAGCAGGCTGAGCACAGGCCAGAGGAGCAAGCCAGTAAGTAGCTTTCCCCAGTGGACTGTGCTTTCTTCCTGCCTCCAGGTTCCTACCTTGCATAACTTCCTGTCTTGACTTTCCTCAGTGATTTGGAAGAAGTGAACCCTTTTCTCTCCTAGCTGGTTTTGTTCTAAGTTTTGCCATAGCAGTAGAAAGTGACTAGGATAACCAGTGTCATACCAATGTTAATTTCTTAATTTTTAGTTTTACTATGGTTAAATGCATGATAGTAATATCAATGGAAACTGGCTGATCACATATATGGAAAATGTTGAAAAATTTTGCAACTTTTCTCTAAATACAAAGTTATCTTAAATTAATTTTTTTTTCAAAGACAGTGATTTGAAAAGCTAATGGTTCAGTATCCCTCCCATCGGTTCTCTCTTGGACAATTCCTGTCCAGCACTGGAAGCAATTATTCAACAATAAATAGCTAGAAGCGATTGTGTGATACTGCATAGGTGAAATGATCTATAATTGTATTTCTTTAAAAACCATTTATTTAATGTTGTGTAGGCTCAATGTTCTTAGAAAGTTTGTAATTCTATTTCCAATATCTTTAACCTCATTCAACTCTTCAATGTGCTCTTGTGCATTGTAATAACATGCTAAAATATCTTACCGAGCTGTTTAGGACATGTTCTTGAAGTCCCCATGGAAGAATGGCTTTTCTACATATTTATTAAAAGGTGCACAGAGTGATTTTGAGAAGAAAGTAATTCAGGACTTTTTCCTAAAAAGTTTATTGCCATTCCACAGTGAGAGAATGAAATGGGTTTGTCACCACCATTGGTGAAGGAAGCAAATCTATGTGAGCTTCATTCTTTCTCTGCATACATCAGACTCATAGGCTTCCACGTTTTAAAAAATAAAATAACTGATGTTTTCAAACAATGATATTCTGTCCTGAAAGGATTTCAGTGCCATAAAGAGTGCTGATTCGGTGACTTCTTTTAGTGTGTGTGTGTGTGTGTGTGTGTGTGTGTGTGTGTGTGTGTGTGTCTGTGTCTGTGTTATATGTGTTCATGTGTTTCTGTGTATGTGTGTGATTATGTTGTATATATATCTTCATGTGTGCGAATATGGTATACATATGTGTCTGTGTGTATATGTTTACGTGAGTGTATGTATGTGTTGTGTGTGTGTGTTTATGTATGAAGGCCAGAAGTCAATGCCATGTGTCTTTCTCAATCACTATTTTAAATTTGGAGACAAGTTCTTACTGATTCTGTTGTACTAGGCAGTCAGCAAACTCCACGGATTCTCCTGTGTCTGTTTCCCCAACTCTGGGGTGTTAGGTACATTCAAACCTTTACATGGATTCCAAGGATTGGAATTCCTGGTCCCCATGCTTCTTTGCCAACTGAGCCATCTTCCCAGTTCCCAGACTGGATCATGATATTAATGTTACTCTGTAAATGGCTGTAATGTGCTGCCCAAGCAAATAACAGGGCCTACCTGTGTCTCTTCTTCATATTAGTGGCTTTCAACACTTGCTGTCAGAGGACCAGAGTTCATACCCCAGCACCCACATCACAGGGCACGCACATACCTGAAATTCCAGCTCCAAGAGATGTGATGCCTACCCCTGGCTTGCGTGGGGACATGCACAATCATTCACATACACAAACACGCATGCACATATACGCGAAATAAAATGAAACAAAACTTTAAAAAGTTATAAGACTTGGCAGTACAAATGATTCTCTCTTGTAATGAAGTGGTGGGAAAATATCACTAGAGGGCTGCTTAACATCAGAAGGTTTCCCAGCTGCTTCTGCAAAGACTGTGCAATTGGGTTGAAGGCTTAGTTTGCAGGTTTCAGTTTATACTAACCACAAAGTGCTTCCTCTGACAGGGAATATCAGCAGCTTGAACATGGAGAGTGAACTTGAGGAAGACCAGATTTAAATGATCTTTTGTTCGATTTATTTTTTCCACATAAATGTAAATGTGTTCTTTATAGAAGTCATATTATATGAACTATTTTAGAGTTTACAGAGAATGTTTATTTAAAATATCTAAATGAGTCTATGGATTTGAACTTTCCTTGCAAAATAAACACCTGCTCATTTGATAGCCATTAGTGCATAGAGGGACTTTACAGAACAGGGCTCACATCAAGCAAGCTGAATCACGTCCTTCTGTTATGAGGTCGGAGAGCTGCAGTGATTCACAGCTGATTCGGACTTGAAATGCCTTCACACCTCTTTTTTTTATCTAAATGTGGTGTTTCCAATTATTATTTTTCTCTGTGAAGAAGTTAATTCCAAAAAGATCAAAGACCTGGATAGCTTATTTTCTTCCTTGTGTACTGCTGAAACCTAGGAATGTTTCCCATTTGTTGAAGTCCATAACTAAACAAGCAAGATGCAAGAAAATATTGAGAAATTTGGGGAATCCTTGAACCTAGATGACAAATTAGGGATCAATCGAGATCAATTCTTTTCTTTTCAAATATAACATTTACACCTGGTATTATTTGCTATTCAGCTGTATTTTTTAAAATATTTTATTTGGCCTGGGCGTGGTGGTGCACGCCTTTAATCCTAGCACTTGGGAGGCAGAGGCAGGCAGATCTTTGTGAGTTCAAGGCCAGCCTGGTCTACAGAGTGAGTTCCAGGACAGCTGGGGATACAGGGAGACCCTGTCTCAAAAACACAAAAAATAAAATAAAATAAAATATTTTATTTGTTATTTTTATTTTATGTGTATGAGTACTTTTGCCACCATGGGAGTACACCATATGTGTGCAATGCTTGCAGAAACCAGAAGAGGGTATTGCAGCCCCTGGAAATGGAGTATGGAAGGTTGTTAGACACCATGTGGGTGCTGGGAATTGAACCTGGGTTCTCTCGAAGAACAGCAAGTGTTCTTAACTGTTGAGCCATCTCTCCATCCCTGTGTCTCTGTGGCCCATAGTGGAAACTAAGGAGTAAAACTGACAGGGATGGAAGGGGTGATGAACAAGGCTTGACTATTGCCCTTATAGACTCACAGCAGGTGTGGATACCTGCACAAACTCAAGCCAACAGGATCAGTCAACATTCCAGCAGGCAGCAATGATTGGACTCAGTAAGTAACAAAAACAAAACAAGACAAAACCAACCAACCAACAAAATCAAAGAAAACAAAATACCAAGAATTAAAAGGAGAGGGCACAAAAGTCAGAAAGGTATCTATCTGGGGAAAGTGGGAGGGGAGAGGTGGCTGTGGAGAGGACCAAGACATATTGCTATGTATATGTAAAATCCTCAAAAAAAATGAACCAAAGAAAGTTTTTAGAGAAATTAAGGGGGGCATTTTGTATTTTTAAATACTTAAATTATCAGAATTTCACTTACAACTTAAAAATAATATTGAGGGGCTGGAGAGATGGCCTAGTGGTTAAGAGTGCCGACCGCTCTTACAGAGGACCGGGTTCGATCCCCAGCACCCACATGGCGGCCAAGAATCATCTGAAACTCCAATTCTAGGAGAACTCCAGCTCCAGGGGAACCCGAGACCCTCTTCTGACCTCCGCGGCATTGCACGACACGGGTGCACAGACCTGTATGCAGACAGTACATTGATACACATACATAAATAAATAAAATTTTAAAAAAATTAAAAAAAAATATTGAAAAATTGTTAGTCACAGAAGTGCAACATTTAAGACCTGGACATACACAGTACATGCTTGGAATAAAGTTAAGTGTCCCCCAAGGGCTCATGATTGAACCTCGATCCCCACTGGGATCTTCTGTTTGGGAAGCCATGGAAATACAGAGCCCTAGGCACAGGTCTTTGAGGTCATAGCTGGGCCTAGGTCTGCCTCCCTCATGCAGGCTCCACCTGTCGTGGGAAGAGCATCTCCTCGCAGCCAGCTGCCGGTGATGGAGCCCACTCCTGCCTTCATACCTTCCCACCATGAACGATTGAAATCTTTTCGAAACCATGTGCTAAAACAAACCTTTCTTCCTGTAAGTTATTTGTGTCAGATATTTAGTTCACACATAATTAAATGTTAAACGTGTCGTGCAATGCCGCGGAGGTCAGAAGAGGGTCTTGGATTCCCCTGGAACTGGAGTTCTCCTGGAATTGGAGTTACAGATGGTTCTCAGCCACCATGTGGGTGCTGGGGATCGAACCCGGGTCCTCTGCAAGAGCAGTCAGTGCTCTTAACCATTAGGCCATCCCTCCAGCCCCAACACTGATTTTTATATTCCAGTTGATTCCAATGAAAACTCCATGTCATAGGTTGTATACATTTTTATCATGCGATAGAAGAAAAATTTGAGTCTTAGTTTTATTTTGGTCCTTTTATACTTTATAATCTATGCATAATGAAAGGAAGAGAGAGAGAGACAGACAGATGGACAGAAGAGAGAGACAGAGAGAAAGAAAGATCTGTAGGCTTTTTCAATTATTCATTCGTAGTGGTTTCAGGTTTTTATTATTTAAATAACAATTTCTATTTACTATTATTTCATTTCCTTTATCAACTGACAACTGATCCATAAAATTTTACATGTTTATAAATTCCTACTACTTAAAAAATTCTTTCAAAGTGGTCACATCTATAATCCTAGCACTCAGTAGCTTGAGGCAGGAGGAGTATGAGTTCAAGGCCAATCTGAACTACATAATAATATCCTATCTCAAAAAATGTACTCTGAACTGTGTCCTGATCTCCTGCACTCAAACTAGCTCAATTCTCCATCTTTGTTTGATGGTCCCTCCACAGGCTGACTCCACCCTCACCTTGCTCCTGACCTCCTGATCTTTCAGCCACAGACATGCTTATGACCCTGGTAACTCAAATCCTGCCACTGTGTCTTGATTCCCCTGCATCCTGATCAGCTCGACTTTCCCTCTCCCCCACTCCACACTCTGTCCCTTCTAGCCTTGGGCCCAGGCCTGCTCCTTCTCTTTCTACCCAGACTACCCTCTTAGTTCAGACCTACCCACTGGATCCTGACCCTTTCAACACAGACTAGGTCAATTCTTCAGCTTCTTTTGTTAGGCCCTCCATAGGCAGTCCCCATCTCTATCTTGCCCTTGGACCCCCTCCTAATATACCTACCACAGACCTGCCTACTACCCAGACTACCCTTCTACCCAGACCACCCTTCTACCCTGTCAGAGCCTGAAGCACACAGCAATTAAATTTTCATACCTGAGCAAAAGGAAACCAAGCTACATCAATAATATATACAGAATCAAAATAAACAAAAGAAGAGAACTTCCTATCAGCCATACAACCAACAAAAGACATCCATATGCCCAAATGACAATGTAAAACCACAAATAATATGAAACATCAAGAGAATATCTCCCCAACAAAATCCACTAGTCCTACAGAAATATACAAGGAGAACCACTTTTAGGTGGTTCTCTGCAGACTTCAAAAGAACAAACATAAACATGATCAAAGAAATTAAAGAACATACAAACAACTCAAAGAGGATAGGCGTAAACTTATGACAGAAGCTCAAGAAAATACATATATATGGCTGACTTAAATGACAAAAACAATTCAGGACTTGAAAAGTAAATTCACAAAAGAGATAGAAATACAGAAGAAGTTGGGTGTGGTTGCGCATGCCTTTAATCCCAAGCATTCAGGAAGCAGAGGTGGGGGGGATCTCTGTGAGTTAAAGGCCAGTCCAGTCTACATAGTGTGTTCCAGGCCAGATGGACCTACAGGGAGACTCTGCCTCAAAAACAAACAAACAACCCCCCCAAAAGAAATATTGATGAAAACCAAAGCGAAAATGAAGATGGAATTGAAAAACTCTATAAGTCAATTAAAAAAGGCAGGAGACTCATTTTGAGTCTTTTAAGGGTTCTCCACACTGCTTTCCACAGTGGTTGTATGAGTTTACATTCCCACAGGCAGTGGATGAGTGTTCTCCTTTCCCCACAACCTCTCCAGCATTTGGTATCTTTTCTTTTTTTTTTAAGAGATGGCTTGGAACACTCTATGTAGTCCAGGGTGGCCCATATCTCACAGAGCTCTACCTGCCCATGCCTCATGAGTGCTTGGATCAAAGGCATGTGCCACCATGTCTAATCCTAGAATTTATTATTTTTTATTTATATTTTTTTTTATCGAATCTAGACCCGTGTCCCCTACCCTATCCCCCCACCCCACCAGAGCTCATGCATTCTGCCAAACATGCTTTTCATCTCTTTCTCAGTCTTTCTCAATATACTCCATGTGGAAGTTGACTGTTTTGAGAAGTTCACTGCTTCAGTCAGTTCTTTGATGCAGTCCTTTCTGTTGGTGTTGTTGTTGTTGTTGTTGTTGTTATTTCCAATATGCATCACTCCCAACTGCTTTGGACAAAAGCTCAAGGGGCCATGCACAAGAAATACAACTAGGTAATTGGCACTAGCATCCACAGATGAGGGATACCATTCGTCGTTTGTTTTTCTGGGACTGTGTTACTTCACTCAGCATGATGTCCTCTAGCTCCAGCCACTTTCCTGTGCTTTCAGGTCTCAGGAGATCTCAGATCCCCTTTTGTTTTCTTGATCTTAGCCAGTCTTATCAGAGTGAGATGATATCTTAGAGTGGTTTTAATTTGCATTTCCTTAATTATTAGTGATGTTGAAGACTTTTTAAGATGTTTCTCAGCCATCTTTACTTCCTCACTGGTGAAGTCTCTGTTCATCTCTTTACTCCACCTACCACCTGATGCAGCCATACCACTTCTGGGTATATACCCACAAGACTCCTCCTACTGCAAAGATACATGCACATCTATGTTTACTGTAGCTCTTTTCACAATAGCAAAGAGTTGGAACCAACCCAAATGCCCCTCAACTGAGGACTGGATAACAAAGATGTGGTACATCTACACGATGGAGTTCTATGCAGCAGTAAAGAAAAATGACATCATGAGATTTACAGGTAAATAGATGGAACTTGAAGCCATAATGCTAAGTGAAGTAACAGAGTTCCCCAAAGAACAAATGAGGAGTGGTTTCCTTCATTTGTAGATGCAGGTACCAAATCCCCCAATTGAAAGAAAAGCTGAGCAATGATATTGTTATATTTCTTTCTATCTGAAAGCAACTGTGATGTTATAATGTGAATATCTTAATGAGTCCTAGAATTAACTTACCATCTACTTTCAGGCATGGTAATTAATGTATATGGGCAGAAAGAATATATTCATATTTTAGAGTAATATAAAATTAAAAGAAAACATTTGAACCACTGAACATAATAAAAAAGAAGGTATGTGTGTTTGAATCTGATCAATGAATACCAAGTTGGTTACATACAGCATGATCCTTTGGTGTACGATTTTGCAGTAGGATCAATATAGATGTGATATTGCATACATTTCAAAAGTCTCAAAGAAAGAACTGTGTAATTTTGTTCAGAACTGTGGAATTTTTAACCACAAAGAAATTATACATGTTTGATGACCTAGACATGTTCAGCAGTTTTGTTTTAAACAATGTATATATGCATGAAACATCATTTGATCCTATAAATATGTACTACTTTATATGTGTTTATGTCAGCCAAAATAAATTTGAAAAAAAGGCAGGAGAAAGTCTCACAGGCAGAATGAATGAAAAGAAAAGCAGAATATCAAGATTAGATGACACAGTTGAAGAACTGGACTCCTCAAGCAAAGACATAAGATGTTTTAAAGCACAGGAATGGGATATGCAGAAAATGTGAGACACCATGTACAAGCTAAATCTATGAATCATTAGACATGTAGAAAGTAGAAGAATCTCAAGCCAATGGTACTGACCATATTTTCAACAGGATTTTAGAAGAAAACTTCTGTAAATTAAGGAAAGACATACCTATCTGGATACAGTAAGCACATAGAACACCAATTAGACAGGATCATGGCATATCTTAATAAAATTACTAAATGTAGGGAACAAAGACAGGGTACTGAAAGCTGCTAGGGGACACCAAGTTACCTATAATGGAAAAACCAATCAGAATTACAGCTGACTTTTCAATGAAAACTATGAAAGTCAGAAAAGCCTGGACCAAAGTATTCCCAGTTATAAATGACCATGAACACCAACCCAGAATACTTTACCCAGAAAAACAATCTATCATAGTCGAAGGGGAATAGAAAATTTCCCATGACAAGAATAGGCTGAAAGAATTCATGTCCATCAAACCAGAACTGCTGAGAATACTTGATGAAATACAAAGAACGGAAGATAGGAATTACTTTACCCATGAGGTTACAGAAAGAAAACAAAGGAAGGTATAATTACAGAAACACAAAGTAAGACTGCGGTGGGTTGTCAAATTGGCTGGATCTAGAAATAAGAGTGACTTTCTTGATCGGACCATTCAATGCCTGAAGACCTACCATAAATGCAGGAGTTGCTTTCTGGTGGCAGCCCATGTAAAAGGCTATGGCAGAAGGGACTATTTGCTTTTTGCCTGCTTGCCTTCTCTCTCACTGGTGAGTTCAACTTGGTGTTTGACAAACTTCTCTCCAGGAATCCTCCAGGCCTTCACACCAGATTGGGACTGCTGAGACATCCAGCCTCATGGACTGAGCAACTACCCTCTCTAGTCTGGTACAGGCATTGTTGGACTACTCAAAGTCTATTGTGTAAGCTGATTAAATAAATAAATAAATAAACAAATAATAAATAAATAAATAAATAAAAGTAATACAGTACTTAATTTGTATTTTACAGAAGCCCACAGTTAAAAATTACCATATAAATACATACCTATTTTATCAATTCTGTTTCTTTTTTTTTTAATTTATTTTTATTGATGCTTTGTGTATTTCATACATCATTTTCCAATTCAGTTCAGGCATATATCCCCTTCCCTTCCCCCCCACTCCACCCCTACCCATCGCAGATCATGCATTCTGCCGTAAGTTTTCTGCATCTTTCTCTGCTTTTTTGTTTTGTTTTGTTTTCATTTTTTTTAACAATAGGTGATAATTTGTTACAAGCATCCTTCATGTAAAACCAATCTGCAAGCAGTTGTGCCCAAACCCACAAAGCTCATGGGTCCCACCATCCAGAAAGGGGGGCTTGTATGTTCAATCAAGTTGATCAAATGAGTGTCCAGTCTATATTGTTGTAGTTTCACCATTAACCCCAATCGAAGCCCTTACATTCTACCATGCCCCCTCTTCCGCAGATTGTTCCCTAGGCTTAGAAAAGGGGCACAGGTGGATGAGAAGCAAAACACTCTACTTTCTCTGGAGCTGATGTCTTGGTCTTTAGTCAATTCTGGCTGTTTTCTTTCATGGGCTGCCAGCTTGTCCAGGCTTAACCTTTCGATCAATTCTGTTTCTTTGGAGAACCCTGACAAATACAATTTGTGGTACCAAGAGTGGGGTGTTGCTGTGACAGACCTGACACAATTGTGGAAGTGTTTGGAACTTTGGATGGGAAAAACCATTGAGTGCTTAAAGTTTACTAACTGTTGCTATAGAGCTTGAAACAGTTCTGCTGAACTTTTAGAAGATGGAGGCCTGGCCTGTGAAGCTTCAAAGGGAAGTAAAGATTATCAGGGCTGTTTGTATGAATTGGGAATCTGTCGTTTCTGGTCATCTAGGGATAAAGAATCAGCTGTGATTAAGAAGAGACCAGCACCACTTAACAGGAAATTTTGCTTTACTGGAAAAATGATGCTGGATAGCTGGGGCTGAAAAATCAGCTATGAATAACAGGAGAGCAGCATCATTGTGATGAGAAGAAATAACAAAAATCAGAACAGAAATTAATGAAATAGGAAGAAATAAAATACAAATATATCAATGAATTTAAAGAGCTGGTTCTTTAGAAAGTTAAACAAAATAAACAGATACCTAGGCCAGTTACCCAAAATAAAGAGCAAATCCTAATAAGCAAATCAGAGATAAAAGGGGAATCATCAAAACAGACTCCAAAGAAAATTCAGAATACTCTAAATAAATTTGAAAATCTGAAATGGATGAATATTTAAATTCATGGAAACCACCAAAGTTAAACCAAGAAGAAACCAGCAGTTTAATCAACAAATAAGGAAATTGAAACAATCAGAGGAAACATCCCAACTATAAAAGTCTAGTCCTATGTCTATCAGACATTACAAGAAGATCTACAAACAATATTTCTGAAATTATTCTAAAAGATAGAAACAGAGGGACAACTTCTAAACTCCTTCTATAAAGCTAGGATACTATATCATTCTCATACTAAATCAGGCAAAGACAGAACAAAAAGACTATAAGCCCATATCCTTAATGAACATAGACACAAAGATTCTCATAAATATACTTTCAAACTGCATACAGCCACACATCAAAAAGATCATCCACCATGATCAAATAATCTTTATTCCAGAGATGCAAGGGCGTTGCAATATAGGTAAGTCGATAATTGTAATAAATCATATAAATGGACTTAAAGACAAAAATCGCATGGTCTTCTTGATAGATGCAGAAAGGACATTTGACAAAATCCAACATGCAGTCATTTTAAAAGTCCTAAAGCAAATTGTCCTGGAGAGAACACACCTCAACATAATTAAAGTTATGTAGGACAGACCCACAAGCCAACCTCATTCTAAATGGAGAAAAACTGGAAGTATTCCCATTAACCAGACAAAGCTACCAACTATTGCCAATCCTTTTCAGTATAGTGCTTGAAACCCTTGCAGGACCAATAAGACAAGAGAAGGAAATTAAAGAAGTACTAATTAGAAAAGAAGACGTCAAATTATCACTATTTTCAGATGATATTATGTTATATATATAAGACATCACAAGAATTCTACCAGAAGACTGCTACAAATGATCAATACTTTCAGCAAAGTGGCAGGGTACAAAATCAACTTGTAGCTTTTCTATACATGAATAACAACCAATCAAAAAAACCATTCAACAACAGAGTGTGATGCACACAGAAGGTCACAATGGCTACATTTCAGAGAGAAACAGACTGCAGAGTGCATGTCCTGAAGAGGACTCCTATATTAAACGTCACCCATCCACAGCTCAGGGACCATTGTAGAAGAGGGTATGGAAAGAGTGTATGAACCAGGGCTGGTACATGAATATATGTAAACAGAGGCTATCAGACCACGGGTAATTTGTGAATATAAACTTGCAACAATGGTGACAACATACACGAGACCCACGCAGACTCAATCTGACAACAATCCAACATAGAACAAAGGAAATGGGAAACAGACCCCAACCTTAGCCAAAGAACTATTGGTAACTGATTACTTCTGGTGAGAGAATGTAGATGTTCTTTAAGGGAGTGATTCTAGATAGGCCGACTATACTCAAGTGAATGAACATGCACCAAGACACATCCAAGCACAATGCTTGACTGGATAGGACTTAACATATATGACAGAATACATGAAATCCACTGGGAAGGTTATGGCGGAGTGTGGATGGGGAAGGCCTTTTCAATTTGATTAAGAGCTATTACATGAAATGCACATAACTCAATAAAAATATTTTTGAAAAAGTATCCTAATAAAATCCAAACTTATTTTTTAATCAAAAGACTAAAGAGAGGAGAATGTTTCCAGTGATAATTTTTCTCTGAATGGAAAATGCAGACATGGAAGAAAAATCAGTATGGAATTGTTGATTTTCTTATAATGAGCTTTCTTTTTCTTTTTTTTTTTCTTCTTTTTTCCTTTTTTTAAAAATGTATTTATTTATACATATATTTTTTATCAAATCTAGACCCATGTCCCCCCATTCCCCCCACCCCTCCAGAGCTCATGCAGTCTGCCAAACATGCTATTCATCTCTTTCTTAGTCTTTCTCAATATTCTCCATGGGGAAGTTGACTGTTTTGAGCAGAAGTTCACTGTTTCAGTCAGTTCTTTGATGCAGTCCTTTCAGTTGTTTTTGTTGTTGTTGTTGTTTCCAATATGCATCTTTCTTTTTCTAAAACATTTAGTGTCCCTCTTTTTCACTTACGCATTAATATATATA